>CAJNDT010000142.1:32369-67348 GCA_905221615.1 Symbiodinium sp. CCMP2592 | reverse complement strand
GTCACAAGTCCTCGGTTCCGTCTTCCTTCCATGGTCCCCCAAAGCGACCCCATGCCCGGCCATAGGCATGCAAGCGCGGCTGGTGAATCAAAACTGGACACACCGCGACTTGTTGGTAAGGTTGGTGTGACAAAGAATTCACTATAATCTTAAACAACTGGCTAACAAAACAACATTCTACTATGAATGAGACGGAGGAACACACCAGCTCAACAACACAGCCATGTCCCAAGAACGGCCTCCCTTCTTTGTCGGGTATTGCTTCCGGTGACTTGCATGACTGCTTCGATGTCACCAGGTCACAGCCCCAGCCGGCGCATTAGCCCATGTGCCCGGCTGTCATCTACCCCCTGCCCCTGGGATAGGTTGGCCTCAAGGCTGTGACACAGGCAAACCGAACTCCTCACACATGGCCAATGGTGTGGGGAGCAACCCTGGTGGGGCAGGGGTTTACTCCTTAGGTAAGGCAACACCGAAGAGGTTCGACTGGCACTCTGCCTAGGCACTCTGCCTCTGTCGTCGATCCAAGAGAACAGAAAGCATGTGCTCAGCAGAAAGAGATATAGCCTAATCATGGGTTAGCGGCCTCCCCCATTTGCTGAAATCCACCCCACTCGGCCAAGGTGTGTCGCCATGCTCACAGGGAATGAATTAAGATGACAGCGCTGTGCCGGATCCCGTCGCAGCTGTTGCTCAGCAGGCCATTTGGCACACCTGCGATGTAACAGATCCCGGAGACTTGGTTTGCTTCGGCGTAAACATCGCCCGCAACGCGCCGATAGAAACAAACCAGGCACAGGCCGAAATCACCCTGTGAGTAGCAGGCTCTAGGCACAGCTGGCGGCTGTGGTAGTGGAAACTTACAGCAGGCTGCTACACTGCCACTACAGGCCATGCCAAACGATCAACGATAGACCTGATCCCAGGGCCACTTGCGCGCAAAAGTGAGCACAGGCAAGAACTGAAGAAGGCACTATCTCACCCTTCTCTTTACAAAACAACTCAAGCGGCCTCCCTTTTAGGATCTCACCGGGGGGGGAAGGACACACCCGCCCCCCATTTAAGCCACCCCCAGCAGGCGCATTAGCGCATCGCCCTGCTGTCATACCCCTCGGGCTGTAGGGGAGTTGGCCCCAAGGGTGTCCGCCACGAGGCCACGCAGGCGTCAGTGGCCAAGCTTTCAGCTCCGGATGGATCGCTGCCCCCAACACGGCCAACAAGATGGAACCTGGCAGGTCTCTAGGGCCCCCTCGGCCAGCCCGCGGCTCAGGTTTAGGTCGGGCAAGCGAATCGACAAGGACGTTTATGATCAAAAGCAAGCACAGCAAACCACTAAACCCTACTAAAAAACCCTTAGAAGTTTTACTGGCACTCTGCCTTTGGCACTCTGCCTTTCATAAATTTGATCACAACCTGCCACTTAATGACTACTCACTCGATTCGGCCTTCCATGTTGCGCACTCGGTCGATCAACAGTTCAAGAGCCTCCCCTGCTGCCACCGAGTGGGTCATCATCTCGCACTGACTACTGCCTAGCCAGAGCGTGCAGAGACATAAATGGGGGGCTCCCAGCAGGCACGTTAGCCCATGTGTCCTGCTGTCATAGGGATCTGGTCAGCAGATCCCCGTTGGCCTCAAGAGCCCGAAAATCCCAAACAGCGGCCCGCCACACCCGGCTAACGGTGTGAACTACAAGCTGCCCTGCACTAACGAACCCTCAGGGAAGTGACCCCGGCTAATGGTGTGCGACTATAAGTTGCCCTGCACTACGTTCTTCCCTCAGAGCCCTGTGCGAGACACAGCGAGTCCTGGGTAGCGGCCACACACATGCCTCCACATGCCGGCAAGCGAATCGACAAGGATTTTCTGATCAACATCAAGCGCAGCAAACCACTAAACCCTGAACCCTTAGAAGTTTTACTGGCACTCTGCCTTTCATAAATATTAAATGCACAACCTGACTTAAGCATCCCTTTCTGTAACGGCCTCCCCGGCGTCTTTGCAAAGACGAACGTGATCTGACAGTCATGCGGACCGGAGACTTAGGCCACCCCCATTCGGCCGAGATATGGGGTCACCCCGCTCTGCCATGGGGATATCAGGCGAAGGCTCTCAACGCCCACTAGCAGCTGCAAGCATTTGCCCGCGCTATGCTTATGTCGCCCTCTGCTCGCAAAGAAGCAGGACGTCGTGGTCGTCGTGGTGCCATCCCAGAGTTCGCAGCGGATCCTTCTGCCCCCGACATTACCTTCTGCTGGACTTGGCCAACAGCTTGGCGCAAGAGCCGAACGTCGGGTCGGCCATGGCAAGAGCGGTAGTCGAATTTAGTTCGACTGTGGCGCGGGTACGTGGCATCAAATGAATGTGTGACAAAGAATTCACTAATCTTAAACAACTGGTTAACAAAACAACATTCTACTCCATATCCAATCACCAAGGAACCATGCAGGTCGCTGCGTTCGTCCTGGTTCTTGAGAATGAGGGCTTGTCGCAAAGAGGTCCCACTTTTTGCAGCGCCCTCTAGCAACTTCCAGATGCTTTTGATGTCCACACTCTTTTTCAATGGAACACGCTTGCCCAGAAGTGCCCTGCGAGACGTCACAGGCACACCAGCATCATGTACACTCAAGTAGTGCCCAATGACATACACCTGGAGGCCGTCTGACAATGTCTCGGACAGACACTCATGTATGTGCATGAAGGCATTCAAGACTGTCTTGGCAAATCCATGAGCCTGCCCCGACGGTTGAAGCGCTCTGTGTTTTTTTTGCCATGGTTGCAAAGGCGATGATGTCGTAGATGCTAGTTTCAACCTCCTCCCAATCTCGTGGCACTCTGCCTTCATATTCATCTCGGAGAGATGAAGACAGCGTCCTTGCATTGAACATAGATTCCCAAAGCTGCCGCAAAGATCGGGACGTGTTGCCTGCCAGCGACTTCATCATCCAAGCGGCAAAGCCTGACACCAACCCAGCTGATTGAAGAAACCATGACACTCTGCCTTCATCCAACTGCATGACCAGAGGCTCATCACTGATAGTTTCACACACACGTACCATAGCATCATTCAGTTTTCTCTTGTACCATTCCCTGTGGGCGTCTTTCCTTGTGTCGAAGGATGCTTGCAACATGAATCGGGCCAAGGCTGTGGAAGATGCCACATCCTCCTGCACAGCATCAGGGTTTGGCACTCTGCCTTTTTGACTTTGCACATGTGACCCCCAGTTCGCAGCCAAGGGGGTCTTCCTGAGAAGATCACTGAAGAAGTTGTACCATTTGTGGTACGGTCGACGTTCTGAGCCGTTCCTGTTGCTCTCATCGAAAAACAAGTCCAGACGCCACCACAGTTCGCCCTGTGAGAGCCAAGCTGCTCTCGCTGGCAGTTTTGAATCATTTTCCAAGTTAAGCAATTGCCCATCACGGAGCAATAGCATGACCCACAGTTTCAGAAGCATCACCGAAATCCTCCAAAGCAACACTGTACTTGAATCTTACTAAATACTGACACACACCTGCCCTTGTGTAACAAGCCCCAGTTCACAACACATTGAATTCTTAAGAAATCAACCCAAAGACTCACGATGACATGTCAGCAGCCACATCATGTCACTCGAACTTGAGACAGGAAACTATCGCAGATGGCACTGAACTGACAACCACATGGAATGATTAACACAGGCCACCGATGCCTGCAACTGGAGGTCTAGACACCAGCCAGGTCATTGCCACCTGCACGACAGCAGCATACGAACTGAGACAATACCGACAAACACATCTGATCACGGAGTGACTGAAGCTCTCTACATTTTCATTGCACAGCTGCACCAGCTCGGATCACTCAGATCCTTCCACGAGGCGGCGAGGCTTTTCCTCGGCACCTCGTGGAGGGAACGGACGGGGTCCAGGGCTCAACCCAGTCCCAACATTGGAAAGCAGAATACCAACAAGACAGAATGTCGAAAGATGAAGCAAGCTCATTTCACTCTAGAGAATTATGGCACTCTGCCTTATTGGCACTCTGCCTTCAGCTACAATTCATGTTGGGACATCCCTCATCATATGAAAGGCCACAGCCTTGCCGAACTCCGTGGTGTACTCCTCTGACACCTGAAGATCTTCAGGACGACCGGTGAACTTCTCACCATCTCGATCAACGCAACCAGCACTTCCTCTGACATGGGAAGGATAGCTGCGCCGCATACCATTGATGTGCTGACAGTTGCTCCACAGTTGAAGCGGTTTCAGGATGGGCTGGCCGCAGGCACCACCATAGGTTTTGACCTTCATAGCCTGGATCATTCCCATGACACGATCGACGAGTGGAATGTCGAACAGCATGCTGGAGCAAGGCTGCTCGATCACAAACCGGTTGTCATCCAAAGCCGCGAGCAAAGTCAACAGCAGCGTCACATACATGAAACGATTGCCTTCTTGGCATGCCAGCGATCGCTCAGGTTCTCCCATCCAGTCATTGGCAATGGACCTTCCAGTACTGTATTTACAGAGTTGGACGAAGGAAGAGCATGGAGTTCCAAACCCCACCAGGCCGTGTTTGTGTGTTTGACACACAGCATTGACAGCCAGGCGAAGTCCTCTCACAGAAAGAATATCATGATCTGTGCCGTACCTGATGTCCAAGGCTAGCCCCTGCCAGCCAGCACGGAGCATCTCCCGACTGAGGTTGCCCTGCCCTGCAAAGATCTCCAGTAAGTGGAACCTGGCACTCTGCCTTATGTTCCGCTTCCAATGACAAAAGTTGATGAGGAATCTCATCTGTTTCTTCCATGGCCACGAAGTCATGATGGGAAAAGTTTCTGATAACATTTGTTGCCAGATTGATATCATCCAGGAAAACCCACTGGCTTCAAGAATCACATCATAGTTGCACTCAGGCAGAACTTCATAAGGACCTTCATTATGGAAATCCAGAAGCGACGGGTCAACTTCGCAAAGGCGCAGAACATCCTGTCCTCTCGAAATGGCCAAGAATCTCTTCTCCAGTGCGATGTTTGCATCAAACTGCCGCCGAATGTCTGCTAACAGTCTTCTTCTTGTTTCAGCCGGGTCATCTGCTGCTGCAGACATGGCACTCCGAATTGCACTGTGCATGGCACTCTGTCCTATCCGCAAGCAAGTGTAACACCTTAACCTCAAGGGTGTTCGAATTAACAACGTAATTGTGAACCAGCACATTCAGCAGTTGACACACTTGTGAGTCGATTGATCCATCACAACACAATGATGAGACAGACATGATGCAATCACTCGTTGAAATTCACATGTGGCATAGTTGTTGCAGACCATGACTTCATGCTCAAGCAATCAAATACAGCACTGCGAGACCCTCACTCGATTCTCGTTTTTCTGGTACCGCACACAGCAGTCCATCCATCGTCCTCGACGATTCCGAGGCCACCGAGGTGGCAGACACAAGCATTCTTGGCACTCTGCTTTCTGTAAAGTTTCCAAGCTGTCATTGAAAGACATCAACCTTAGGGCCACCAGAAATCTTCAGGTGGCTCACAGTCGGAGGGTGGTTCTGAGGAGATATACCCCGATCGACGACCACGAATGCGAAATCCTCTGCCTTCACCTGCAGAATCATACTGATTTGAGTCTGGGGACGACTGAGCTTCGTCCAGTGCGTCCATCTCCTCATTGTCTGCCTCCTCACCTTCCTCCACATCTGAGGGGGCTCCATCATCCGCTGAGCCGCGCTGACTCCAGTCCGGGTCTTCTTCTGAGATGTGCCCATAATCAATACCCAAACGACCCCGCCCTCCAAGCTCACCAAGACGAACATCTCGAACACCTTCCTCAATCACATCTGAGTCTGAGGCGTGAATCTCACCTTCGCCACGAGCTGGCCCAGTCAACCAGGCATCCGGGCGAGATTCCAAACGAAAAAAAATTTGACCACGAACTCCACTTTCGAACTCATCTGGCACTCTGCCTTCCGGCACTCTGCCTTCTGGCACTCTGCCTTCAGTAGCTCCACTGTTGGCATTATTGTTAGGGCCTGTTAGGGCCAGGATAGCCATTTTCAGGCATCGGCCTTGGCGGCACTATTGGTGGCGGCGGGTTGTCTGGAGCATTGAAACACATGGCACAAATTCGCCGTCCCAACTGCCGACGTTGCATCTCTTCAGGGGTCAAGTTCTCAAGGGTGACCAGAACAATGCGGCCCTCCCTAACAGTAACCACATCCGGCTCGAAGTTGATCATGATCGGGGCCTCCATAATGTCCAACGCTTCTGCCACAGCTTGGGCAATCTCAAACTCATGTCGCGCAGGGGCGGGAGGTCTTGGGCCAGGTGGGTAAGGTGGCCGATTCACAGGCGTTGGTGGCGGCGGACCCATTTGTGGCCCTGGCACTCTGCCTTCCGCCCCACCACATTCTTCACCAATGCCATTCACACCGGTTGGCGGCACTCTACGAGGCCGTCGCTTCGGAGTCCTCACCCCGCCGATCCTCCCCGCTGCTGCCGGTTTGGCCTTCGGTTTCGGTGCCAGGGTGCTTAACTTTAAATATCTTTGATCCAACAAGCTGCAAGCAACTATATGTGTTGGATAGTACGAACAGGTACTAGAAGTTGATTGTCATGTCCGTTTCAATACCACATGCAATAGGTTCCACTGGACGACACAAGCATTTATGCACATGATCATTAGATTAACACATATTTGAAGACAGAGTGCTATTCATAGATGATGTAGTTTAATGTTCGAAAGCAGTATGCCCAATAATAAGTGTATGCATATAATCCATACATATATCTATATGTATGTATGTATGTTATACATATACCTAGGTCTATGTGTAAACTTACCACACACAGGAACGGTTTAGGGTTTAAAAGAGCTTCAGGGTTTTAGGTTTTAAGGAGGTCCATGGTTTAAAGGTACTTCAAGGCAGAGTGCCACCTAGTTTATGCTTAATCATAAGATGTGTTACTACTCGTCGGGATTTGGTTGGGTTAGCTGGACTGTGCCGATTCAATGGGATTCGATATTGTATAACTAGCTCCCAAGATTCAATAAGCTCCAACAAGACTTTTTGGAGGGGATGCTACATGTGTGCAATTGTCTGGTACAGGGTCGGTGTGCCTTCAAAACGTGATGGCCCGAACACTAAGATTCAATAAGATTTTTTCGGGTAGTCCACAATCCTGCAAATGTCTTCTAAGATTCAATAAGATTTTTTGGGCGAGCGGGAGGCTGTGTCCCTTGTAAAACCGATAAGATTCAATAAGATTCAATAAGATTCAATAAGATTCAATAAGATTCAATAAGATTCAATAAGATTCAATAAGATTTTTTCGGGGTAGGCCACAATTGTACAAATGTCTTCTAAGATTCAATAAGATTCAATAAGAGTTTTTGGGGCGATCTGGAGTCGTGTCCCTTTTAAAAATGATGGACCAATAAGATTCAATAAGATTCAATAAGATTCAATAAGATTCAATAAGATTCAATAAGATTCAATAAGATTCAATAAGATTTTTCCGGGGCATTCCACAAGTGTCACAAATGTCTTCTAAGATTTTGCAGGGCCTGTGGGGCGGTATGGGGATGGTGTCCCTTCAAAGGCCATATGTTTTTTTAAACACGGATGCGCCCCATTGCAGACTTCCGTGGTCCTTTGTTGGGTCCCTCCCAACTGGTGTTCTAGGACAGGTTGGATCCTGCCTTTGGCGCGGATTTGTCCACAGGCATCTGCAGTATCCTTGTGAAATCGACAGACCGCCTGGGATTACAATGAGACATACATTCCTGATGGCATAATGCAACACAAGGCAACACAATCATGTCAATACATAATGATCATGGAACACATGTTACAACCCATGGCACTCCGCCTTCAGAAACATGTCTGTGACAATGGCATTGCCACACCTCCAAAATTAATAAGACTCGAGGCCACATCACCGACAACACATACACATGAGCCAGTTATTGTGGCACTCTGCCTTGTCACCGAGCCACCTTGTCGACGCAATCAGTCCACCACGGGGTCGTTGACCTCAGGAGCTTCCTCTTCACGAGTGCGGTCGTCAACGAGTTGAGCTTGTATTTCCTGAACGATTGCGTCCACATCATTAGCATCATCTTCGACAGGAACAGGGGCATTGCTTCCCGTGGACACCCTCGGACCCAAAAAGAACCTTGCCATAGAGGCTGAGCTCGCACACTTGAGAGGGCAAGCGGTGGCCTTGTTCCGCCCGGTCGACTCACAGTATCGATTGATACATTCGCTGTGAAAGAGGTGGCCACACGATAGCGCTTCCAATGCCTGCATTCCAGGGAAGCAACAGAAAACGACACGTCATGTGAGAGGTACTGTTCTGAGGATTAGTGGAATGTACAAACAGGACAGGCACCACTATCAATGGTTCATTAACCAAAGGCAAACGAAACCAGCCTGCCTGGCCCGGGTGCATCTCCGAATGGCAAATGACACAGAGGTCCTGGTTCCACCGTTTCGCAGGTCTGCTCGACTCATTCGGAGCATCCTCCTCCTCCTCCTCCTCAAAGAAGGCACTGTCGTCGGCCTCGCCCTCGACCTCGGCCTCGACCTCGGCCCCGGCCCCGGCCTCGGCCATGACCTCATCATCGACCTCGACTGCGACCTCGTCCTGCGACTCTGTGTTTGGTGCCGTCGCCCTGGCCTTGGACTTGGCCTTGGCTTTCGACTTGCCCTTGGCTTTTGCTTTGGCTTTCGACTTGGGTGTCGCAAAGGGCACAACGGCATTCACGTCAGCACCGGCTGTCGAGTCACTGTTCGTGGAGGTGTCTGGCTCTGGCAACTCAACTGTTTGAGGTGCAGTGGTCACTTCTGCAGGAGGCATGACGATCTCCTGATCGGGCCTGATCTCTGCCTCTGCCGGCGCTAGACCATCGTCATCCATGGCAGGAGCATTCCCATCAACTGGCACTCTGCCTTCCACAACCCTCGGCACTCTGTCTTGTTCACTTCCTGCAGCCTGGCTGCCTTCGGTTGCCTGGCTTGCATTGGAACCCGGAACGGCATGAGGGGAGGCAGGCGGCTGTTGAATCGGCACTCTGCCTTGTTCCCCAGCCGGGCTGCGACCCACAGCCTGGCTTGGATTGGAACTAGGAGCAGTCGTTGGCAAAGGACCAGAACGGACCACGTCTGGCACTCTGCCTTCCGACGGCGGAACCGTTGGCGGGGCAGCTGGAGCAGGACTCGGATTGAAACTGAGACGTCCCTGCGTCTCAGTGGACTGCCTTGCTCTCGCTCTACGCCTGGCATAGGTCGTGACATCCTCGGTCATCCATGTGGACTGCCATCCACACTCCAAGGCAACCCTGTCAACAGAATGCTCAGACATATTCACCCCCAGTCCCAGAACCGGTTTGGCTATGCGGTTCCAACTGCTGCTATCGCAGACGGATTGACGCCTATGGGCATTCTCACATCGCTGACCAAGCAAGCTGTATTTCATATCGACCCTGAGTTCACTGACCTTTGTGGTCGGCTTCAGATTGGTCAATATGAAGAGCAGTTGCAGCGCTGTTTGTTGTGGCAGGTCAGCCGTGACCGCAGCATCCCATGCACTATGAACTCGCTCGAGCAGAGCTTTCACCTTCACCTCAGTCAGTAAGGCTTATCTAGGCTTTGTGGGGGGAGGGTTCAGGGATCATTGCTGACCTTAGGGATACTCTGTTGATTGACAAGCAGCCAGAGGGATCGAACGCAATGTCGTGGCGCTTCTCGGGATTGCATCTGCATCGGTAGTGGACGTTGCCAGCCGATCAATCCCGATCGTTGCTGCTTGCCTTGCTCTGTTCTTCTTGGTTTCCTTACGAATCCTCCTCACTTCTTGGTCTTCTGATTCCGACGAGGAGGAGTCGTTGGCACTCTGCCTTGATTCACCCACAGCAGCCATCTGCTGCTGTTGCTGCATTTGCTGCATCTGCTGCATTTGCTGCATCTGTTGCTGCTGCTGCATCTGTTGCTGCTGTTGCAACATGAAAGGGTTCATCATGGCCAGTGGGTTGTTCATTCCCATTGCTGGGTTCATTGCCCCCGGCATTGGGAACATCATCTGATCACTCACACGAGCGCTCTTCCTCGACTTTCCCATTGCTCTCGGCGACTGTCTCTGGCACTCTGCCTGGAAGCACCACTGCAGCACTAAGGGACTCGATCTTGAACACACATATGTTGATTGCGGCCAGGTCAAGAAATTCTTGCGCATCCACTCACTAGTCACTAGAGTCCGTACACACTACGTGGCATGGTCCCATCAACGGCCAGATAGCAAGCGTTTCAGCTTCCACAACTCACAATCACTTGCATCATGCATTCCAGCCTTGCCATAGTAGCCAACCACCTTGGACGCCAGCACCTGAAAGGTTTTATGGGGCTGTCACAGGAAACCAAGGTTGAACCAATCAATTCACAGGCACAGTAATTAATCCATCGAGTTACTGCCGACATGACTGTATGCATAGGCATCGTCTTTGTTTTCCAAAACGGCAAGCTGAAATGTGCCAGATCAGACGGACCGCAAAAGTGACAACATTCAAACGCCCCAAGAAATGCGATTTCACATTGGCACTCTGCCTTTCCGGCACTCTGCCTAGTGACAGCGACACAAAAATGAATCTGAACAGGCCACACTGTTTGGTGGCACTCTGCCTTAGTCACACCGAGAACTCTCTGGCACTCTGCCTTGTGAAAGTCCCCAGTGCCCAAGGACGAATGGGATGAAGAAGAGGAGGTCCACTAGATGGCTTTGTTTTGGCAACACAATTAATAAACCTACTCGTTCAGCTCAATCATTGACACTGATCAATCCTGAAAGCCATCTGCAGTTACTCCCCAATCAGGAACGAAGTTCGCAGTGGTCTGGTAAACATCCACATACTCTTCATCTTCCGATGGCGGGACATCATCACCCATCTGGCTCACCGCGTCTAGGTCTTCCCCCCTTGCCTTCTGTTCCAGCTTCTTCTGACAATACACAAGCATGGTGTAATTGTAAGCATCCCAAATCTTGCACAAAGGCACAATCCAGCTCTGCAGGTCTTTGGGCCTGAATTTTTCCTTTGAGATGACATCTTCCGTCGTATAAACCTCAACGAGTCTCTTGGAGGCCTCCCACCAGTGCCAGTATGTCAGATGTTTTCCCTTGACTCGATCACGGCCATGAACTGGCGGAGTGACATTGAACATGCACTGGAGAATCTGCTCAATGACCGCCACCCCAGTTTCCCTCTGAAGCCACAGGTGCCAGTCCCCAGGCTCAGAATTGTTTGGAATCTCCTTCACGCCCTGGTCACACAACAGCTCCCAGACAACCGCAGTTTTCGAGCCCTTCGACCGAAAGTCATTCCACGCCATGTCCTTTCTCTCCATTGGCACGTTATTCTTCTCGCATTCTCGGACTGTGATCTCATGGACAGCCATGAGCAGCTGGGTCATGACAGTCGTAGTCTTGCTGTTGAACTTCCGATCGTTGTGCTGGGGGTTGAACGGCTGATCTTGTGGCACCGGTCTCGCCATACGTGCCCGATTGGCGAGGCGGCCCACCTTCGAAGTCGTCACCGCCCTGTGACTGCATGGCAGCATTCCCCGCAACGCTCTGAGAGTTTTCTCCTCCTCAGTCTCTGGCTGCAAAAGCTCGGCTGGAACCTTGATCTTGTTTTGACCCCTTGGCACTCTGCCTTGGGGGTCCGTAATTCCGAGGTCCTCCTCCGCTTCCAAGAAAGGCTTCACCTCTCCAGGCACTGGCGCAGTCGCACTCTTGGGGTTTGCGGCAGCCTTCGGGCTCGGGTCCACATTCATAGCCTCCAGCTCGTTCATGACCTTGGCGACGACGGCATCGTGCTCGCTCTCAGTCACCCGGGTCTCCGGTACAGAAGGCATCGGCTCATCTTGCTCCTCTCGGAGATGGTCCCCTAGTACCATTGTTGCTTGGCTGTCACCCTCATCCTCGTCCAAGCGATCCGGGTCGGGCTCCGCCTCCATCTCAAGCGGCGGTTGCTCATCCTGCACCATAACCTCGACAAATTCCATTTCATCGTCCGACGGATCTTGCACAGGCTCCTCCTCTTCCACCACAACATCAACCAAAGTGTCCTCCTCCTCGGCTTCCACCTCCTCCTTGGGGTCCAACCATATTCCTCCCTTCTCCGTCTTCATATGCCGCAAAAAAGCAGGATGAGCTTCGCCTGGACGGCCCTTTCCAACAAGGTGAGTAGGGATATTGGGACGGCCCTTTCCAACAAGTGGCACTAGGGCTGGACGGCCCTTTCCAACAAGGTCAGTAGGGATATTGTCCTCCACTGGCACTCTGCCTTTGTGGCCCTTTCCGGCAGGCTTGCCCTTTTGGGCGAAGTAAGCTGCTTTCCCGATCGGGACGGCGTCGCCCTTGCTTTTCAAGCCCTGGGCCTTTGCCACCCAGGCCGGCTCAGCGCGTCGGCCCTGCGGAACGAAATTGGAGCCTCTTGCCGTATCGTCAGCATACTCGGCAAGTTCCTTGGCGAAATCCTGCTCGTCCATCCTTTGCTTTTCCGTCATTTCAGCAGGAGCACTTGCCGACATAAACTGTGGCTTGGAACCAACAGGCACAGGCTGTCCGTCGCCGAATTTCCTTTTGGCAGGAGGCTGCTTTGCCGGCGGGGGACCCATCGGCTCTGGCACTCTGCCTTGCTTTGCCGGCGGGGGACCCATCGGCTCTGGCACTCTTGGCGGGGGATTCGGCTCGGGATCTGGCACTCTGCCTTGCTTTGCCGGCGGGGGACCCATCGGCTCTGGCACTCTGCCTTGCTTTGCCGGCGGGGGACCCATCGGCTCTGGCACTCTTGGCCGGGAATTCGGCTCGGGATTCGGCTCATCGTCATGCCAGGCATCGTATTCGTCCTGGATGACGGGCATTCTGGCCGTTCTGCCCCAGCGATGTTGCTGCTGCTGGTGGCCAGGAGGAGGATGAGCTGGTTGCACCGGGCCCCTGCCAGGAGGAGGATGATCTGGTTGCACCGGCCCCCTGCCAGGAGGAGGATGATCTGGTTGCACCCTGCCAGGAGGAAGTGGTTCCCACTCCTGCTGCCAAGGGTGATCAGGCAGAGGCCCAGCATTTCGCAGCGGTCTTACTGGCACCTGCCACGGAGCAGGAGGCCTCGCCTTTTGCTGAGGCGGTTTATGCAAAGGCGGGCGGGCCCCCCTGGGAGGAGTCCCATCAGGATGATGTATTGCTTTGCCTTTGCCTGGCACTCTGCCTTCTACTGGCACTCCTCCTTTCATCCCTTTGGCTTTTGCAGTCGCAGATCCAGGGGGATCCCAGGGAGGTGTCGAATCCCAACACTGAGGTGTTGGCGGAGGATTCGGCGGCGCAAGTGCCTGCGGCTGCATTCTGCTCATTACTGCCCTTGTTGCCTCGACCCTCATTTGCTGGCATTGTTGCATCAAGTCCAGACCCTGCTGGAACTTTGCTTCCAGATTCTTGCACAACTTGTACAGATCGTACACCATTTCACCAACTCTCCACTTATTCGGTCCATAGTCCGTTTTGAATTTTTCGCCAGCGGCAAGCATCTTCTTCCAGACCTCTGACGCGTACTCGGAGACGGTGGCGCTGTGGTTTGAGGGAATTTGCCACAAGCTCAGAAAGCAGTTGAGGTGACCCTTCATCTTTTTTGCGGGAACATCATTAATTGGTAGGCAACCGGAGCAGTCCACCAAGGCAAACGTCAAATTCTCCGCCCCCACTGGCACTCTGCCTTTGTGGTCCGGCACTCTGCCTCCCATGACAGTAATGTTATTCTCATGGAGGTCCCCCAGAAGACTCCCTTCCAGCCTAAGGGTATGCATTTGTAGCTTCAAGACAAACTTGAACAGCTTGAAGAGGATCAGCATGGTCTCTTTCTCTGGGAACTTGCTTGGGTCGGAAAACCTCTGGTTGAGGAAGGCTCCCACAGTCGTCCCGTTGCCTTTGGCTTCTGTGACGATCACCGATTTTCTCATCCGCGGTGCCACTACGCCCGAGGCATGGGTGACCAAGGTTTTCAAGTCGAAAGCGAGCGGGACAGGAAACGATTGCCAGTGGGTTGTGAACATTCGAGATTGCAGAAAACGCCAGTCAAATTGGTTTCCACACTCTTTTTCATCCTTTGCGAGTGGCCTGTGCAGCTTGACACAGAGGTGCACCTGATCTGTCGGATGATGGAAGTCCAGAGCATCTTCAGGAATAGAATCCACCAGACTCAGGGCCTCTGCTGCGACTGTCGAGGCTTTGAGGACTTCGGCACTCTGCCTTTCAGACCGAGGAATCCTGACCTCGCGCAGAAGCTTCAGAATGTCGATGACCCACGGCTGTGGGATCCTCGCAATCATTGAGTCCCGATTCATTCCATGACCGATGTATTTCCATTCACACTTGCACTGTTTGAATCCTTTCCCGCCTCTCACGCGGAATTGCAGGCGGACCTCACCGAAGGCTGTGACATAGTATTCTAGAGGTTTTTTGATCGGCCAGGGATAATTCCCACCCATCTGCAAGGATCCATCCAGCTCTTGTTCGTAAAACTCACAGGTGATGTTGCCGGCTCGCACATTGGCCCAAAACGTCTGACCAAGCGGACTCGTATGCACAGGCGCTGTCATCCTGCGGCACTCTGCCTTGTCCAGCCAGATTGCGGCACTCTGCCTTGTCCAGCCAGATGCAGGCACTCAGCCTTCTCAGTCCAGCTCAAGGCACTCTGCAAAGAATGGCGAGGCGGCACTCTGCCTTATAATGTCGAAATGATATACTACCTCTGACGTCAATGTGTTGTTAGATTATAGTTACTAGTATTTGACACAATTTAAATTATATCAACTATATTTTGATATTATGCTCACATTGACATTAAATATCATGCATATGCCATCATTCAAGGACCACGACTCACTTCACTTTGAGCAACTCCATCGACAGAATAATCATGACATGACACTTTTATTGAAGCAGCAGCTACACGGAGTTTAACTTAATTGAGGGGCCAGACAGACTCAGCATGATCGGGAGCTTAGCACACGAATGAAACCTAATTCAAGGGCTGTGTTGATATTCAAATCTGCCATATGCCATGATTCAAGGACCACTGCAGCAACATTTGAAACCTGAGCAACCATCATAAGCCATAGGCAAAACAATCATGACATGACACTTCAGAAGCCCGAGAATGCTAAGTTGAATTTGGCAACGCAGAAGCAGCATGATCGGAAGCTAAGAACAGCACCGATGACCAGCAATCCTGGGGTCTGGAGACGCCAGCTGACGGCCAAACCTTGCATGGTCACTTTCATTCATACTCAGACTCTCTCAGCACAGTCGCAAACCCAACACATCCAACAGAACTCAGAAGTGCTCGGTCTTCAGAAGTCTCAGCACTCACAGTTTTGCTTCTGCAGCAAGCAATGCTCTTCTGGAGGCACTACTCTGACAGCGACGAGGCCTTCTCCAAAACACTCACAACTTTGATCATGACTTGTTGGTTTGCCTGCACCACAAACAAATAACCTGTTGCTGTGCGAAAGGCAGGCAGAAGTCCACATGAGCAGACATCGGCACTGAAAAACTTGAGAAGAGTCAGTCGACGAAGCCTGACCCACCTGGCACTCTGCCTTCCTGGCACTCTGCCTTCGTCACTGTCCTGGCCTGAAAATTAAATTGATATTGGAATTTGGGCCAACCCACTCACTGAATGGTCCAATGGTGGGCACTCTGCCTTTGGCACTCTGCCTTTTAAGGCACTCTGCCCTTTTTTCTCACGGCCTTTCGACTTGAACGAATTCGCTGTCTACAGGTGTCATTTGAACTTGCTCAATCATAGGTTCGAACTCGTTGTAATCCTCCTCATCTTGCACACGCTCTTCATTCCAGGCCTCCGGATCATCTTCGTCGTAAGCGAATCTCACCATGGTCGTGGTCCACAAGATTTGGTCACCGTCGGTGACTTCCCCGTCCCACAGCGTCAAATTCTCCACCCCCCGCGCCCAGCCCTCATTACAGGAATAGAGCCATCTTCTCTCCGTCATCACTTGCATGCCTGCACCGGTGAGTTCCAGCTTCAGGTAAGCTGGCGGTGCATGTTGATCGATCCTGAACTGAGATCATGTTGAAGTTGCTACTTGATTCTAGTCAGTATTAAGATCCGTAGGTATAAGATAATAAATAAATGTAGCGTCGAAGCATTGCTTGAATCTGAGTGGCCATCTAATGCACTTTGGCCACCATTGGTAGCGTTGAAGGGCCGTCTGGGCCGTGGGGCGCAAGGACCAGTGCGGATAACTTTTGTGAGTGTTATCCTGCGTGGCACCGGGTTGCGCCCAAGCGGCGATGCCGTTCGCTTTGAAGAATTCATATCGAACCTGCAGGGAGACATCCAGTCAAGCAGTAAGAAACACTCACAATCAACACATGCTATGATTATCATCACATACACTGCCCACTGCCTGCCAAACGTCCTCCACGCACATGAAGTATGTGTAAAGGATCTGGTTGGGGTCTTGCATCGGGATTTTGCCCTTCTTTCCCTTGCCCTTGCCAAGATCGCCCTTGCTCGCACTGGCACTCTGCCCTGGCCCTGGCTTTCCTCCTCCCTTACTTCCTCCCTTCCCGACCTGACTTGTTCTTTGGGATTGACCGGCGTTGCTCAAGTTGGCCATCTGCCAACTTGAAAACTCTTGCAGCCGAGTGCGCTGGCGAACTGCGCCCGTGTTTTCCATGGCGGATAATGACTTGCCCACTGCACAAATGGGACAAGGGCACTCTGCCTTACACCGGAACCCAGACAGCTGCAACAGCACAAGTAGGCAAAAATGAGCACTCATTACAATCACCGGAGACTGACTGTTAAAGTCACACTTGCACCCACTGAGTCGCCGGCTGGATTCACTCATCCAATCGCCCCAGCGGCCCTGATCACCATGTCGGCACAACCGACAAAGGAACTGACAGTTTCCACAACCGAGACGGGCATGATCTCACTTTCTTTTTAAGCTCAGTCAGTAACACCGGCAGCCAGGTTTAAAAGCACGAATTAAGCTGTGACTGCCAGCTGAAAGTGGGAATGTAACTATTAGCCTTTTCAAGGTAAGGACTGTGTTTCACTTCCAGCCAGCAGTCCAGTGTCGGGTCCAGGACTCTCTGGCTGGGCCAGTGTCGGGACACAAATTTCGACGGCTCAGAATCATTCATTGGAGCAGAACTGTTTGACCATGGACTTCGGGTTCAGTGTCGATGATCAACTGTACGTGTGCAGCTCATCCTGCATTTCCAGCAGTGCTTCAATCATGTACTCACGATCCCGGAATGGAGCATAGTAGGCTCGGTGGTTGATCCACCTGACAATGGCTTGTTCCATGGTCATCGAGGCAAAGGCCATGACTAGGACACAATAAGCAGCACAGGTCCTGTTAATGCCACCGTAGCAATGGACAAGCACACGAATTGGCCTCTTCTTGCCTCCACGCTTCCGACCACCTCCCTGAAGCTTCATCGCCTCCAACAAAGCAAGAGCATTACCGAGCTCACCAGGGAATGTCTCATCGGCCACCTTCAAGGCACTCTGCCTTCCATCGGCACTCTGCCTTCCATCAGCGGCTCTTCCGAACAGGCTGCCCATGTCACTTCCCTTGCTGAAGCCCTTGTCATAGGAGCAGCCATAGCCAAATGAGCCCTTCGTCGATGCCTTCTGGCTTTGCATGTGATTGGAAACCTGACAGGGGCCGCTGTAGCCCTTGCTGATTGTCTTGCCCTTGCCCCTGCCGCCATTGGCCTTGCCCATCATTTTGCCCTTGATGGCACTCTGCCTTTGACTCTGGCTGAACTCCTCTGCTGAGCGCTGCCAGCACATCATAATCTTTCTGAAATCTGAAATGAGGCGGCGCCAAATGGTCTTGAACTCATGACTTCTTTGTTCAGCATCAAAGTCATTGGCATGTGTTTGATCCCAGCCACCATACCGAAGATGTGCAGTGCCAAACGGTCCACAATTCGCCAAATACTGATACCAGTCCCATGGCTCAAAATTCCGAGGTCTGTCATCTGCATTCATAGAGATGACAATGTCAGGCTTGACCCGGAGCTGGTCATATCGGATCGGGCAACCAATACTGCCAACAAACAGTTGCCACTGGGGATGGTCGTAAATCAAAACATCATCCATGGGCCACGTCTCGACATCATGCTGGCATGGCCGAGGTGGCGGGATCGACCCAGGCAGCACATCTGTCTGGCCGGTCCATGCTTTGTACAACTTCATATCCATATCTCCGAAATCTGAGATGGCCTCAACTGCCAATTTGATTCGTTGATCCAATTGTGCAGCCCTTTGGATCTTTCGGAGCCCGGTGGTATAGTCGGCAGCTGATCTGCCACAGTGTAAACAATTCCACCGAAGTTGTTGCACGGCTTCGTTCCAGTAATCACTGCCAAGGTCAATGTGATTGGCCTGATTCTGATGGTCAGCAGCAGAAGTCTGGCACTCTGCCTCGGAACTCCCTGAGCACCTTGAAACGGTCGTCGGCATCACTGCTTTCATCGAGCACCCAATTGTCCAACGATTAAAACATTAACAGTGACTAATGCATCACTATACAGTACATTAACCAATGATATGTAACATTGTGTTACTACTGTTACATCAGTATGAATGAATCACTTGATTCCCTGGCCGGCAGATGTCGATCATGTATGGTGCAAGGCAACTCACTGACAGACTATGCAGGCAGGCAGGCAGGCAGCCAGCCTCGGAGACAGCAGGGTCCTGAGGACGTCACTGCCACCCGGCACTGTGTAGTCAGCATGTCATGCTGGGTAACCTTTTGGAATCCAAGTTGCGCACACTACCGCTGAGGTCTCAAATCGGACAGTCTAGCTCTGCTGGCGAGATCGTCGAATTCAAAATCCTCTAAGCACACGCAAACCCGGCACTCTGCCTTCCCCAACATCCGTAATACGGTCTCGGAGGCTGTACAAACACGACAAATCATTGATTCAGTGACGACACAAATTCGTCTGACACATTGTAATGTAAAATTCCTGGCACTCTGCCTTGCCGCACAAATCTCGGAACGAGTACGCACAGGATCATGTCATTGATATGCCAGTCTACTTGCAAGACTTGCCCACGCTCTTCAGAATTCAGAAACATCCACAATGTCGAAAAGGACTCCTCTAGCAGCTCGTCGAAATAAATCACATAATCATCGTCGTCAAAACTGTCCGCGACCGAGCCCACAAACGAACCCCCAAACGCCGCAGTGCTTGCAAACTCGCCAACAGCCAATAAGTCCGAGACCGAGCCCAGAGACTCACTGTCACTCCACGACGTCGACGACATCTGCCGGCTTGCACGGAGGCCTACTACGACTTAGACTAGAGACAGAGCAGGTCGTCGGGATCACTGCTTTCATCGAGCACACTTCAATTGTCCAAAGATTAAAACATTAACAGTGACTAATGCATCACTATACAGTACATTAATCAATGATATGTAACATTGTGTTACTACTGTTACATCAGTATGAATGAATCACTTGATTCCCTGGCCGGCAGACAGATGTCGATCATGTATGGTGCAAGGCAACTCACTGACAGACTATGCAGGCAGGCAGGCAGGCAGCCAGCCTCGGAGACAGCAGGGTCCTGAGGACATCACTGCCACCCGGCACTGTGTAGTCAGCATGTCATGCTGGGTAACCGTTTTGAATCCAAGTTGCGCACACTACCGCTGAGGTCTCAAATCGGACAGTCTAGCTCTGCTGGCGAGATCGTCGAATTCAAAATCCTCTAAACACACGCAAACCCGGCACTCTGCCTTCCCCAACATCCGTAATACGGTCTCGGAGGCTGTACAAACACGACAAATCATTGAAGCAGTAACGCCAGAAATTCGTCTGACACATTGTAATATAAAATTCCTGGCACTCTGCCTTGCCGAAAATCCCGCCGAAGTCTCGGAAAGAGTGTGAACATGATCTGCTCATTGACAGACCAGGCTACTTGCAAGACTTGCCCACGCTCTTGAGAATTCAGAAACATCCAGAATGTCGTAAAGCACTCCTCTAGCATCGTGTCGAACGGAATCACAGAATCATCGTCGTCAAAACTGTCCGCGACCGAGCCCGCAGTGCTTGCACCCTCATCGTCAACCAGAACCCAGTCCGAGCCCACAGACTCACTGTCACTCCACGACGTCGACGACATCTGCCGGCTTGCAGGGGGGCCTACTACGACTTAGACTTGAGACAGAGCAGCTGTAACACGACTATAGTAGATTACGCAGGGCAACAGCGAGCACAACTGCTGCAGCGGCAAGTTGCGATACATGACACGCTCACTGACTATGCAAGGCAGCTTGTCCTCTGCGATGGCAGCATGTCCTCAGGATCCTCGTCATGAGCCTCGGTGCCAGGACTGTACCATAATAATGGAAGTAGCTGAAGCAAGCTGATGCTGAGATCCCAGCAGTTGGCATCCACTTCTCGATGGGCTGGAAGCCGATGAAGACCGATGGGAGAGAAGGAAATGGAAGAGAAGGCGTTCACTAGGCTTGGATTCAAACCGAACACTTAGACCTGGCCAACGGTGTGGGGAGCAACCCCGATGGGGCAGGGACTTAAGTAAGGCAACCTCGAGAGGCTCGACTGGCACTCTGCCTCTGTCGATCCAAGTCGCAAGGCTCCCTAACTAACGTGACAAGCATGGATGGCCTCCCCTCCTGGTTGGGAGAAAAATAAAAAAGCCACAACCACTGGACCACCCCACCCGGCACTTTAGCCCATGTGCCCGGGTGTCATATGCCACTGCCCTGGCACGTTGGCCCCAAGGCGGTCCAGGTACCATCGACAACACCTGACACCCGGCCAACGGTGTCCACGAACCGAGATGGGCAGTCGATCCGTGTGGGTAAGGTGGCACTCTGCCTCTGTCGATCCAAGTCGCAAGGCTCCCTAACAAAACGTGACGACAAGCATGGATGGCCTCCCCTTCAAGGCTGTAAGCACGGCTGCGAACAACCCCTCAACCGCCCCACCCGGCACTTTAGCCCATTTGTCCGGGTGTCATATGCCACTGCCCTGGCACGTTGGCCCCAAGGCGGTCTAGATACAATCGCCTCATAACCTGACACCCGGCCAACGGTGCCCACGAACCGAGAAGGGCAGTCGATCCGTGTGGGTAAGGGCAAGATCTCAAGGCAAGTCAACATGTCACTACGGCCTCCCTTCTTTGTTCAATCACAACCCAAAACTATTTAAAAAGATTAAATATTAAAAATTATTAACTTCAACAACAAATAAACAACAATTTTGTAGACATACAGCAGCAGGAAACCAGGTAGAACAACAGGAAGCCAATTGACTCACTCAGAAACAAAATTCACAAACATGTATTTTTTACACCAAAAATAAAATAAAAGAATTTTAACAACTGTAAAACACAAAAAAACCTATTTAAAAAACTTTTAAATACAAAACAATACTTTTAAATACAAAAAAACACTTTTAAACACAAATAAAGCCAACCACATACAAAAATGAGATTTTGGGTTCCTTTCATATAAGCCTTGTTGATCTAAACCCTGTGGTTCTGGTTCGGCGCAAAGGGTTAAGGATACTATCTACCATAGATCCCTATTATGGTAACTTAAGTTACGACCCTTAGCAAGAACACCGTTTTGGCTTGAGGAGGCCCTGGAAATATACGTAATATACGCGCCAACATTCTGAGCTAAAGTATCAAGGCCTTTTTCTCAACCGTGGTTATCAGAGCCCACTTGAAAGCGTAAGAACTACACACCCAAGACCTTTAAAACCCTCACAAAGCTCTTGAAACCCTTATCCTGCAGCCCGAATGACCCTAAACCCTAAACCCTAACTTGTGCTTAGGTGCTGCTTCTTGGGGGCCCTAGAATCATCCTCCTCATGTCTGGCTAGCCAGAGAGTCTCGAAAGTTGAGGGGTTTCGGCTTCAGAGTTTAGGGTTCAGAGCCTCTGAGAAACCAACGCCTCGAACTCCCCCTCAAACAAGGAATGTAGTTTAAGCCATATTATCGGTGGTTGTCAAAATTATGGTCCCCTTTTTGGGGTACCCTAAATATGAGGTGCTGTATTGTTTCTGTAGGACCCCAAAAGGGAGCCTAATATTGACAGGGACCCATATCGCGGCCCTGCCAAGGTTCCGCATTTACTCCACGTAGACAGCCCCTGTAACACCCTACCATTCAAGACATACTTGGAGGATCATGGGCCTTAGTAAGGCAGGTTATCAGTAGCTGAAATGGGCTAGAAGTACCTCTACGTACATACGTCCTTATCGTAATGTATCGTAGCTTATATCATTATCATATATCCACCCTAGTTACTAAGTCCTATGATCCCTTAAGTACTGCTTGCTCTAAGGCTCTAAATCCTAAACCCAACCTATCTATTCTCCCTGCTCTAAAGGCTCTAAATCCTAAACCCAACCCATCTGTTCCCCCTGGGAAGCTGAAAGTCAAAGGGTTTAGAGGTTTAGGGGTTTAGGGTTTTGGGCTTTAGGGGTTTAGGCTTTAGGGGTTTAGGGTTTTTTGTTTAGGGCTAAGCTTCCCCCCCCTGGGAAGCTGAAAGTCAAAGGACGGTTTGCCCACGAAGACCCTGAAGGTCGGCTCGCGGCGGGCAGGGCCTGGGATGTACCAGAAGAGACACCAAAACCCCTTAGTCAAGGAATATACCTGAAGTAATATAGCTTGTACGAGAATACATACACACCCGCCAGGGCGTACCATACTGAAGTAACAAAGGGGGGTATCTGATTTTTTGGAATTTTCCCTTATTATACTAGTAGTAAGCGGTCTTAATCAAGGAACATAGATTAAATCATAATGGGGGTCTTACTCGGAGGATCATGGGACTTAGTAAGTAAGGTTATAAGTACCTTAAATGGGTGTTATAAGTAATTATAAGTATAGTTACCTTATTTATAACCCCAGTTACAAAGTCCCATGATCCTTTAAAAGTAGACTTTAAGGTGAATTCCTTAACTCTGGGTCTCCCAGCAGGGGCGCTTTCTTCCTTTCCGTGGCCCTTTTTGTTCCGAGGCCACTGTGGATCCCAGAAATCCCTTAATCAAGTTTGGCCCTAAAGTGCAGAGGGTTCAGGACTTGGGTTGGGGATTCATAGCTCTTGGCATTCCCTAAGGCTCAAAATGGCCCAAAAGCCTTCTATAATATGGTCTCTAGGCCCAAAAGCATTGCTACATGAGTCCTTAGAGCCTTTGGGATTGTGTTGGGGAGTGACGTGGACCAGTTTGCCAAACAAAGCCTAGCCCTAGTAGATTAGGCGCTGGCACTTATGGCTTTAGTGTTCGACATGAGGGTTTGTGCTCCAGGCCGTACGGCTAAATCGGTGCTTACCGGAGCCCAAAAATGTTGAAGATGTTTGTGTGTCATGCTCTGCTGCGGTCGCAACATTCGAATAGGCAGGGCTTCAGGTGTCCAGGCAAACCTTACAGTGCTTGCAGAAATCCAGGGTCTTTTGGAATATCTAATTTGGGTTCCCAATCATTGGAATCTCCTCTGTAGCAGTCTTACTCACTAGCAAAGGAATTGGTTTGGGTGGTTTGGCCGCCTTTTGACGGCTGTTAATGCAAAGTAGGGGTCTGCGAAGAGGGTTAGGTAGGTTTTGGGGCTTCGGGTTCCCGTAATGTAGCCCTTCGTTAGTCCACCAAGGGCTATGCGAAGGATCCGATTGCCGCGAGCGTTACAGGAGATTGATTCTCTTCATTAGGCCGCTCATTTCTGTAAGAAATCGCTTAATAGCGACTAGTGTCATGTGTAGTATTGTCGATAGGCTTTAGGGCCTGCAGGAAACGGACAGTCTAATATAAACTAATGTTACTCCTTACCGTCCCGAATGGCGATTGGATGACAAGAAGCCAAATCCTTGAAAGCTTATATCAAGGCACCTACCTAGACCCCCCAACTACCCCCTAATGGACCCCAAATACCCACTATTGAGGGCCATAAGGACTCTATTAAAGGGTCATTGAAGGGTTCTGGTATATAATAGAAGCTGCCCCCACCCTGTAATAGTGACTATAAGGATTGTATTAGGGCCCTATTATATTCCTATTATACCACTATTACAGGGTGGGGGCAGCTTCTAAGGTATATCTCTGCTTCGAATCTCTGCCGGATGCCGCCGTGGCCCATTGCAAGTTCGATTCAGCAGCGACCAAGAGTGATACAGGGGCCTAAATGATTACCGACATTATTGTTGGGGTTCCTTATTGTAATTATAGTAGAATGGGCCCCAAACCCTATTCTAATTATTAGGGCCCCTACATTAGCTTTGGTTGACCACGTGGTAGGTTTACGTGCAAATACTCTTGCCTGAAGGGGCTGAAACCTTTTATCTCCAAGACCTTGCACAGAGCCACACCAACATGACTCTGGCGTAATACCCGTTTCGACCTGCCGCTGAGAAGCCGCAACCTTGGCATTGACCCTGCACCTGTCTAAACAAGTGGCATTGCACTCCCTTGCGGTTGATGATACAAATCCTGCATGGCTCAGAAGAAGGGATATACCATTGTTCCCATAGTTTAGGGTCCTTAAGGTAATGTAGGTTTCATATCATCAACAGTTAATCTCTTCTCCTACACTCCTGTCATACCTTAAAATACAGCGCACATCGACGTTCCATTATCAAGGCCCCTCCCTAAACCCTAAAGGTCCTTGCGGTTTAGGGTTCAGGGTTTAGGGTTTAGGGGTTTAGGGGTTTAGGGTTTAGGGCCCCCTTAAACCCTAAACCATAAAGTAGGCCCTCTTAAAGGTCCTTGCGCTGCTGACGACCGCCAAAAGTCGTGTGCCAGCAAGGACGCACAAGAAGGAGCTCCGGAGTGCTTTGCTTAAAGGAACTCTCCTTAAGGGAACCCTAAAAAGACGCCTTAAAGGAAGCCTTAAAGAACCCTCAAAGGAACCCTTAAAGAACCCTCAAAGGAACCCTTAAAGAACCCTCAAAGGAACCCTTCAAGGAACCCTTAAAGGAGCCCTTAAAGGAAGCTTTGCTTAAGGCTTTCAGGTTCTTGTTAGGCTTCTACAAAAGGGTTCTATGGTGTCACGGCATCATCCTTGTGACTAAGCCCCATGGTCCTTCAAGTATGACTCAAGCATCCAAGCTTGCTTTATTTAGGGGGAATGGTCTTGGTTTGCATTCACACGCCCAGCTTGCTCTGCTACCCGAGACTTTCCGGCATGAGTGTGCCATTTTAATTTAGGCGATCTGCAGACTTTTCGGCGTGTGAGTTCATGAAGCCCTAACCCGAAGGCGCCTAAGCCCTACGTGACCCTAACGGTTTACAGTAAGGGGCCCTTCGTGCGCCGCGTGGACCCCGAACCCTACATCCCTAACGGCGGATGTCCTCTGCAGGACATACCTGATCTCTGGAAGAACCAGGC
Organism: Symbiodinium sp. CCMP2592; assembly: GCA_905221615.1. Lineage (NCBI taxonomy): Eukaryota > Dinophyceae > Suessiales > Symbiodiniaceae > Symbiodinium > Symbiodinium sp. CCMP2592. The sequence continues at coordinate 41,894 of CAJNDT010000142.1, read as the reverse complement.
CTTACTGCGAGTAAGTATTCCGGGTACTTGATGTAGGAGTACGGTCACTTATGGTTTAGGACTCAGGGTTTAGTACGGGATCCTCACAAAAGTGATCTTCCTATTTCGGGTTCCGTATTCCGTTTTTCTGAAACCCTTTTATTGGGAGCTTCTTAAATTTTAAAGGATCATGGGACTTAGTAGCTGGAGTTATAAATAAGGTAGCTATACTTATAAATACCTTTAACCCCAATTAGGTCCTTATTACTTACTAAGTCCCATGATCCTCCAAGCAAGGGTACTTCGATATAGCCCCGCAGTCGTAGGATCCTTTTAGCGTAAGCACGGAGTGAGCCAGGTAAGACTGGCCCTGAACCCGAAACCCTCGACTCAACCGTCTAAGTCCCACGAGCCTTTAAGTAGCGCTGGTACACCTGAAAATGGCCCAAGCCTCGGCCATACGGAACCGAATTTAAGGCGTGAAGCCATCTCTGTCGTGATCAGGTGTTGTCCAAGTGGCAGCTCGGTGCCCCTGCGGCCTTCAGGAACAGGAAGAATGTGGGGAACTCAATGCCGACGCAGCACAGGGAAAACCTGAAAGGGCTGCGCTCCAGCCGGGCCAGCCCACGCCCGACTTGGATATCCAAGATTGGACCCCACCCATGACTGAGGTAGCAGCCGCTCCACTGCCGATTCAGGGCCAACGCTGGATTGAGTGGTAACCTAAACCCTAAAACCCTAAACCTTAAACCGTGCAGTCACGGGGGAGTTCTTCATTGCGAACCACATATAAATCCCGTGCCGGTTGCGCTGAAGAACATTTCCGGCAGAGAAGGCTCCTGCACACCCCTAAACCCGAAGTATCCTTAAACCCTACATAAACCATAGACCTTAAACCCGAAATATCCCAAAACCTAAGAATCCCAAAATCCTAAACCTGAGATGTCCCTATACCAAAAGCATCCCTAAACCCTACCTAAACATCCCTAAACCCTAGACCCTGAACCCTGAACCCCCTAAGCCCTAAGCATTCCTTGAACCCCAAACTCTAAACATCACTAGATCCCAAGCCCTAAACATTCACCCCTAAACTCTAAACATCCCTAAACCCTAAATCCTAAGCATCCCTTGAACCCTAAACTCTAAACATTCATAAACCACAAGCCCCACACACTCCTTGAACCCTAAGCATTCCTAGACCCTTTTAAAACCCGAAGCCCCAAACCCTAAGCATTTCTTGAACATTAAACCCTAAACACCTCTAGAACCCTAAACCCCAAACCCCAACCCCCCCTAAACCTAAGCATTTCTTGAACCTTAAAGCATTCCTTGGATCGTAAACATCGCTAGGCATTCCTTGAACCTTAAGAATTCACTGAACCCTAAGAGTTCCTAAGCCCTAAGCAATCCTTGAACCCTAAAGCATTCCTCGGATCCTAAACATCACCAAACCCTAAGCACTCCTTGAACCCGAAGCTTTCATTGAACCCTAAGAATTCCTAAGCCCTAAGCAATCCTTGAACCCTACGCCCGGCGCCAGGTGAAGGTCGTCCTTGCTACGACCAGCTCGGCGGAAGCGCCGAGGATGCTGCCCGGCAGATTCTGGGTTTCCCTTTGAAGTGGTTTATCTTACTATAGTCACTAAATTTAGGGTTTAGGGTTTAGGGTTAAGGGTTTAGGGTTTAGGGTTTCTATAGTCTCCTTTGGAATTAGTTTTTTAGGTGTTGTTCATATAAATCCCAAGAGAATAAAAAACATAGTATTTTTATTATGGTTCTAAAGGGGTAGCTGAAAGCGCTCCCTTGCAGGGCTATATGTAAAAAGAAATCTATAAGTGATGTATGATGGTTCAGGGCCCTTGAAGTGATTTATGGAGGGTTTAGAGCTTCAGGTAGAGTTTATGATGTATCCAGGGTTTATTGTGGTGTAGGATTTGGGGCTTACGGTTCAGAGCCCTTTCAGTGATTTATAGCTCCCTGGAAGGGCCTGCCTGACCTACCTCGCTACCCTCTTGCTGCAATAATTACCATGCACGCAAAGAGCAGTAGCAGTAGTGCATTTTTCAAAACCTTAGGCAAGAAAGGCCGGCGTCAGAACTGACCCCGCACACCAGCCGGGACCTCCTCCAAGTCCTTGTAAGTCGTTCATACGAGTTTTGGTTTGTGCGGTTTCAGTGTCATTGCTTGACAATAACAAGAGCTACCAACATGTTCGTTACCAGGCCCTTCCTGTTTAACTGAAACCCGAGGATGCCCTGGCTGAACCCCAACCAATATAAGCTTAGATAGCCAATGGGGGAACTTTAAGCTTTTCAGGCTTAAACTGTTTTGGGCTTTTAGGGTTTAGGGTTTAGGGTAGTTTAGGGTTTAGGGTTTCTGGTTTTTGAAGGAGAGACTAACCCTAAACCCTGAACCCTAAGCCCTTCGGCGCCCGAAGATGTGACTTGGCAGTGGTGCCAATGCTACAGTTCCCGACTACAGGATAATGGTTAGGGCTTAAGGTTTAGGAAGATTAGGGATTTAGGGGCTGAGGGTTTAGGGTAGCATCTATTTCGGGGGGTTAGATTCGAGGTTGGGGTTTAGGGCGTAGACTTATGCATGGCGTTGGGGTTCAGGGTTTAGGGTTGGGTGTCTTTTTAATGCTCAAATACCGTATAGGCCTTGGGTTTAGGGTTTAGCCGTAAACCCTAAACCCGAAGCCGGACGCCCTAAACCCTTGAGGCCCTAAAGAATTGCCTTAAACCGTTTAGCAGGTGGTAGCTTAGTCCTCATGCTTTGAGCAGGCAGAAGTTCTGATGGCTGACACTGACTGACAAATGTCCGACCGAGACCTAAACCCCCAATCGCTAAACACCCCTAAACCCCAAACTCCTAAACCCCTAAACCCTTAACTCCCTAAACCCGGAACCCTAAACCCTATCTGAAACCTAAATTCCTAAACCCCTAAACTCTAAGCTCTGAACCCTAAACTTACTGTTGGTTAGTAGGGAATGGAAGAATCGCAGTCATAGTAGTTATAAATATACCCCATTCCTCCATTCCAGGGCCCGAATCGCTGGCGAGAGCTGCCAGAATTTTGTAGTGCCCCAGCGCTCAGTGCGCGACTCTTTGGGTAGTTGCCATCAGCCATTGGGCGACACCCGCCGTCTCCATCCTGGCACCGGCGGCTACGAGCTGGTCGGTCTCGAGCCAGGCGGACAATTCGTGCTGGTCGGCAGCCGTCGACTGTCCAGCTACGACGGCTCTTCGAGCACCACGCGGCACCGCTAGGCCAGGGTATGGCCAAGAGCAAAGCCAAGGCGGCAGCAGTGGCACCATGGCGCCAGCGACGCGAGGATCGCCGCGACGATCGTCGCAACGACGACCACACCACTCGTGGGCCCGGAAATGGTTGGAGTGTTTGGCATGGTGCATGGCGCTCCACCAACTCGCCGGGTACTGCCGAGAAGTCCCAGCGCTTTCCGAGCTACGACCGCAAATGGGAGCCGGAACCGCAGATCAGGGTGGTCAGCGAACAACGACATGCAGAACCGTCACGAGCGACAGAGAGCGCCTCGAAGAAGGTGCAACAATCTGTCAATATCCTGCGCAAGGCCGAGACGAGAGTTGGCAAGATTGCGCGGGATCAGCAAGAAAAGGCCCACCGGTTTGCGGACTACGAAAAGCAGTTGATGGCCTCTTTTCTGGTGGAGAAGCAGAAGCACGCGGAGTATCAGGAGAAGCTCTCCCGAGATCTAGACGAAGCCAAACAACAGGTTCTGGAGGCCAAGACCATGTTGGCGAAGTCGGTGGCCGAAGCCACCTCGCTAGGCGAGGACATCAACATGGAGACGACTTCACAAGGCGAAGCCGAGTGGGCAGAGACGATTCGTCGGCACTCTGGTCCGCCCCCAAATGGATCCCGAGGTAGTGGCCCTGCTCAGGCTCTACAGGAGCGGTGCCATGCCCTCGCTGGGCGAGGGAGCAGCGGCTTCATCCTTGCTGGGTGGAGGGTCGACGCATGGACCGCTACCCGTGCAAAGTGTCCCACCTGGCCTAGAGACGAACAGTATTGCAGTGCCGAGCGTGGAACCACCGGTCATGCATGCAGAGCCACCCAAGATCTCAGCGGGCGAGCCAGCGATGCCCACTTATGGAGCAGCATCGCCAGGAGTCGACAGGGCCAATCGAGCGGCTCCATATCCACAGACCTCGCCGTTACCGCAGCGGAATGCCGAACCGATGCCTGCGGAGAACAAGGAGCCTGCTACCACACCTCTGCAGCCGATGTCGACTCAGAAGGAGGCCGAGGTTTCCAAGCTGCCCGTGCGAGAAGGGATCAAGACACCGGTCAAGACACCAATTCCTTCCACGACTTTGCAGGAAAAGCTGGAACACAAGCGGGCTACAGACCCTCTTGGTACAGCTATGCAGCCTTTCAGAGGAGGTCAGGCCAGCCACGTCACACAGGTGGCACAGACAGAGCAGACAGGAGCTGCAGTGGTTCCGAGAACTACTGTAGTCCACGACGACGATCCGGACCTGCAACACATGTCGGCCTCTCCGGGGCTGACGAAGCTGGAGTGAGCCACCCTGAGGACCTTAGGCGAGGGTCGCAGTGGCTTCCGAGATGTGCCATACTTCGTTGCAGACTGAGGAGGCCCGTACCGTTGCAGGATTCAGAGACTTGGGTGGTCATGACTCCTGCACGTGTACAAGTCCACCCCGGCCAATGCACCCAGTATGCGCATGTCCCGGCTAGTGCCTGCGGATCCTCGCAGTTTCACAGTTTCAATGTAGGCCGTATACGGACACCGGACCCATCACAAGCCAGCCTTGTCGGTTCCTCCATAGCCTTCCCTCATTGGGTTCTTGAGGGAGGCTATGCTGGGAATACGTCTTCCTCTGGCCCTACGACAGGATGCCTTTTTGGTGTCTCTGATCGGGGGCCCCCGCCTCGGCTGCGGCTCGATTTTGACCCGGTTGCTCTTGTACCTTCTGCCTCCTTCAGTACACCGTTCTGTGAGCGCTCCGTCCAATGCGCCTTTGACTTCGGCTGCAGACTGCCCTCAATGCTAGTGGTGCCTACTTGCAGCAGTGTAGCGGATGTTGGGGAAAGGATTTCAGCAGACTTCCTTGTGTACCTGACTTGCGTCTCCTGTGCCTTCTTTCGGACAGTGTGGGGAGTCCTGGGCCTGGCTCTCTGCCGTTTGTTGGTGAGACAGCTGGTAGGGCGTCATACTTCCTTGGGACGAGCCATACAGTCTCCGTTGCAGTCACTCCCTGAAACTACTGTTCTTTGCCTGGCAGGTACTGCGGTGCAATTGACACAGCCCCTCCAATGGAATCCTGGTCCCAGGGTTAGGAATCGGCCTCTCCCAGCCAGTCCTGCCTTCAGATACTTCCGTTGCGCTTCTTGCTTCCGGTGGCTGATGGCGCTCCTCTTCTGCACAGTTCCCACCCGAGTATGGGCCGCCCCAGAGGGTCTTTCCACAGTTGTTGCTGCGGCAGCCATATCTCAGCAGACTGCCCCGGAACACTTTCCGACCCACAGATTCGAGCTTGAGCGAGAGCAAGCTGTGCTACAACAGCCTCCGGCTAATCGCTGCATCTCACTGCCCACCAGCATATCACTTGTACATGATGACCACTGCAGCTGGCTGGGTGTAACGGTCTTCGCGCCACATGCACAGCCCAGGTACTATGCGATGCCTTGCGACCCAGGCTCCCGGCTTGACGATGTAGCCTCGCAGGTGTTACTGAGAGAACAAGCCACTCGGCCCGGATACCATTTCCTCTCCCCGGTCGTTCCTCAAAGACATCCAGGTTTTGCAGCCTTTGTCCTGCATACTGCAGAGGATGACCGCCTTCGACAGGTCTCCGTTGTGGTTGATCTGTCGCACGTGGGGGGGCATTATTATGCTGCCTCTCTGCCATGTGGTAGTACGGTGGCTGACTTCTTGGCAAGCGTGTACCGACAAACGCATGTCGATGACAGGCCACTGCGCTTGTGGCTACCCTTCACAGACACAGCGGCTGCAGACGCAGATGTGCTAGAGCCGGCCCACGGAGATGTTCTCACTGTCTTGTGGGATGGAGTGCAGCCGTTACGGGGTAGGCGAATACAGGCACTCTTCGATTCCCCGAGGGCATGGACCACACCGAGCCACATGCCCACAAGCTTTTGTACGCCAGGGCAGCTTGTCTTTTGGCAGGAGGAAACATTTTTCTTTCATGCCAGGTTTTTTCCAGGCCTAAGCATGCAACAGGCACTTAGCAAGGTGCTTAAGATGCCAGAGGCCCGTCTCAGCTTCCATGTCTCTGATCAGCTTGTTGGGGTAGCTTTTCAAGGAGAGGCATGTGATGCAGTGATCTTCGTGCAGGAAGCCATCGAGTTTGAGGCTCCTGCACAGGCTGCTTCCAGAACACCTCGCACCGTTCCGATTCTTTGCGATGCCCGGCAGGTCGGCAGAGGTCTTCAGGTCATTGCACAATCAAGCCCATCCATCACTGGTGTCGAGGTTTTGCTCTCGCTTGGGATGACTGTCGATGAGAAATATGTCGTCCAGGTCTGCACTTCCGACCAGCATCCCTCCAACAAGGAGCAAATGCGCGTGGTTAGTGTTTGGGAGCCACACACGCGGCTTTTCAGACCGGCTTCTGCTCCCAATCTCCTGCAGAGATTGTACCATGATGCAGCTGACCTGCATGACTTGGAGGCTGACCCTCCCACGGATTCAGAAGGTGATCATGGTGACCCACCCTCAGGATCGGAGGCCCAGGCAGATTTTTCTGACTCAGACAGCTCCGAGCAGCCTGACGGCGCACATACTGTTGAGGCCACTTTCATGGTGTTTCGCATGGAATACCAGCCGATTGAGCTTCAGGTCACACTTGCAATGCCCTCCACTCTTCAGGCGTGCATCGATGCAGTGGACGGTGAACTTGACGATTACGTAACAAGTCCTGTGCTGCTTCCCGCGCGCCCACAACTCTCGCAAGAGTGGGGCGCCTTCGTTGCCGTGCCCCGTTGGGCTGCTGATGAGCCTCATGCTGTGATGGACCTTAGACAGTATGACGGGCGTCTTTTTGTCGCACCTCTGCCAAGAGTTGCGACTCCAGCACACATCCTGCGCTCAGCCGGTGCGCCTGATGATGGCACCTTGTCTGTGTTTCCTCATGGTGCCGACCGGCCATTGCTCCCAGATGAGGAAGTTGAGTGTACGCCGGGAGGGACTATTGCAATAGTCCCGACCAGACAGCGCCCCTCGGCTCGTAGCCAATTGACTCATATGCTGCTTGATCCTGGGGCATGGGCGTTCCCTGCCTTCCTCCCAGGCGGTTTGGGCGGTTTGCGTAGCCCCTACCTGTGTCTGGTCTTGGAGCAAGGCCATCGCTTGCATGTTCTCGACAATCCGCCCGGGGAGCACCTTGAGCGCTTGGCTGCCAGATATGGTTTCCCCAGCCACATGACCCGTGCACAGGTCACCAGGCCGCGGATCACCGACATGAACATCAACGGTTATCATTGCAAGGGTGTGGCTGCAGTGTCGGGTGACATGCCGAATGTCCTTATTCCACCCGGCCGGCTCCGTCCCGGGCACATGCTTGCCGTCGTCGATTGCCGTCCAATCCTGCAGGGGTGGCAACTTCTTGCCACTACGGATGGCACCAGTGACTTCCAGGAGCTTGTAGATCTCCTCACGGTTTTTATGCCAGAGGGACACAGACTGCACCTTGACAACATTGATTTGAGAGGGCCGTTGTTGCACCTCCAGCCAGGAGCGGTGTACGTCGCCTCCTATGTTCCAGACAGACCTGCGACCGAGGAGGAAGACAGTGATCTCCTGGATGATGCGCCCAGGGGCACGCCGCCCCATGATTTGACTCCTGAGGAACACGGTGAGAGCGAGGCCCCCGAGCAAGCACAGGCGCCTATAACGGCGGATAGGTCCAGAAGCCGCTCGCCTCATACCTTACCAGCACAAGGGCGGACTCAGAGCACACCTTGCAGTGTCAGCGCCCTTGCGCCAGCCTCTCTATGCACTCCCATGTACACTGCGTTGTGCAAGGGCCCCCCAGCGCCGTATCCGGGTTTGCCGGTTCTCCAGGCTGTCACGGTGTCCATGTTGCAGACAGAGGGAAATGCTTCGCTGTTGGTCTCACTGGTAAGTGACCCGGGCCCGGGAGATCCTTTCCATCTTTTCCGTTGCCAATCTGGGCCGACCAAGCGCTCCCAGGTCCCCGTGCCAGTGCATTCGCCTCTTTAGCGGCGCAGCCGCCAACAAGGGGTATAGACGAACAGCCAGAAGGACCGGGCAGCCCTGTTCCAGTTTTCACAGTGCCACGCCCTGAGCTCGACCTGGTACAGGAACCTGCTGCCGCGCCTTTTGACGCCAGTTTTTGCATTTTGACGCAGGATTACTGGCCGGAACTCATTACAGTCACACTTGGCGCCGATCCCTCGGTCTCGGCTGCTCTAGCCACAGTCACGGAGGCGCGCGCGCCGGCAAAAAGACAGGCCTTCCCTATCCTGATCCCGGTTCGACCTCAGGCCTCACCAGGTTTCGCGACCCTCTTGTCCGTCCCAGCGTGGCAGCTGCCCGGCGTTCCAGTGCTATTTGACTGCAGCCGCATAGATGGCCGCATCTTCACAGCTCTTGTTGCAGACAGCATGGACCTTCGCTCTCTGCTCAGTGTAGCTGAGGTTGTTGCCGCTGCAGGGACACTCGTTTACGTTGCGGACTCCCCATGGCCTTTGGAACCAGGTCAGGTGCAGCCGCTCCAGCAAGGGGATTTGATCATGATTCTGCCGGTCGAGCATGACTACCTCATTCTAAGCAGTCTTGAAGATATGCTGCTTGACCCACACTGCTGGGCGAGGGATCCTGCCTTGCCTGTTTCTGCCGTTCGCCATTTCTGGATACTCACGGATGTCGAGTCGTTTCGATATCCTGTGACAGCTCAGAGACGACATTTTCGTCGAGACGTGGCCGAGGACCTAGGCTGTCCGCCGGATAGACTCAGGCTCTGTCCTTCACAGCCTCAGGTCGCGGATCATGCTGATCGCGGTCATCTGTCCACCACGGTTTTGGTGGCTTCGGACAGAGCACTCCAGCCCATGCCGGGGCTGCCGCATACTATCTGTGTGCTTGACCTTAGACCCTTGTGTGTGGGCCTTACCTGGCAGTTCGCTCCACAAGGTGTTCTTGACCACCAAGCACTCCGTGACCAATTGGGTACGTTCTGCCCCGCAGGACATGACATCTGCGTGTACAGGGATAGGGTCCTGCTTGACCCACATGCTCACATCGTGGGACTCCGAGACGGGGAGGTGATTGTCGTCATGTTCCAGCCCTGGCCGGAAGCAGAGACAGACAACGAGGACATGCCCTCGGAGGATAGCGACCCTGGTGATGGCCGTGCGACCTCGACCGAGGCTGAGTCGGTCCGAGAGACCCCCTCCTTGGGTACTGCCGTCTGGTTCCGAGGCGCCAGATACATTGAGTGCTGTCAGCCCGGGAGGGACGGAACACTTCGCTCTTTCCGTTTTGGCTCATCGAACCGT
>CAJNDT010000142.1:0-32269 GCA_905221615.1 Symbiodinium sp. CCMP2592 | reverse complement strand
AAGTCGGCGATGTTTGCGCCCCCAGCATGGGCGTTGTGCGCAAGGTGTACCCGGCCAGTGACATTTCCTTCACGTTTAAGTTTGCCATTTCCTTCACGTTTAAGTTTGCCACTTATAACGTGCTCACCCTCTTTGATCCAGCAGCTACCAAAGGACGGAAAGTCCGGGCGGGAGCTTACGGGATGATGATCTCCGGCAAACGCGACCTGCTGAAGGCACAGATGCAGGCGCAGGGGCTCTGGGCTCTTGGTCTTCAGGAAACAAGGCTTCCCGAAGATGCGCAGCTTCCCGACAGTGACCCGGTGATGCTCTGTTCAGGCGCTACCGCGAATGGGTCCTACGGCTGCGCACTGTGGCTGGATCTCAGAGTGGCCATTGCTTGGCAGCAGGGGCGTCCCTGCTATGTCACCAAGGATCAACTCTTGGTTACCAGCTACTCTCCCCGCCATCTTCAGGTACAGGTCGTGACCCCATGGATTAGCCTGACCATCCTAGTGGCACACGGACCGTCGGTGGATGGAGCTGACGTCTGCAGTGCTAGGGATTTTTGGAGTTGCCGTGCCCATGACCTGCACAAGCGTCCAGACAATTCTCAAATAGTTCTGCTTCTCGATGCCAATAGCCGACTGGGATCCGTATGCACGGCTGCGGTGGGAGGGCATGATGCCGAAACGGAGTGTGCGGTGGGCACGATCTTCCATGAGTTCCTTCACTCGGTGCAGTGCTTCGTCCCATCCACCTTCTCACAACACCATACTGGACAGTCATGGACGTGGGTGTCCCCTAGTATCCCTCCGGTGTATCGGCGGCTCGATTACATAGGGGTACCTTCAGGATGGGATGGCTGTGATATCAAGACCTCCGTCTGGACGAGCATTGAAGCCCTGCAACCCAGGCAGGACCACTTTCCTGTTATCCTCTGTGCCAAATTCGGCAAAGCCGCACCGCTTGCAGCCACTTCTCGAGCAGGCCGCTCGCCTTGTAGGCCACCGTTGGATATGAGCCCTTCGGATCGAGCCCTATACATGGAGCATTTGGCGACCTCTCCGAACCCAGCATGGCAAGCCTCTGTTGACCACCATTTCTCCTGTGTTGTCTCGGATTATCGCTCAGCAGCCAGGTTGGTCCAGCTACAGGCCCCTCCCAAGCCCAGGCAGTGCTACCTCACCCCAGAAACCTTGGAGCTCGTGCAGCACCGTGCCGCCCTGCGGGCCTACATTAAGCAGGAACAGCAGGAATCCAGTCGGAGGCTTGTGTTGATCGCCTTCGCTGCTCTTGTCAGCCATACGCAGCGTGTTCGCCTGACCCCCGGTGCTGCCACTCGAGCGGCACGATGGTTAGCGGAAATCGATGTCAGCATTGCACGTGCAGTTATAGAACTGCGGCGCAGCACGCAAGCAATCCGTGTTGCTGTCAAAGTCGACCGTACTGCATATCTCCAGGGCTTGGCGGCCCAGGTGTCCTTGTGCGACCTGAGAGAACCTCGGAAACTCTTCGCCGCAGTTCGCCGAGCCTTTCCCGCTGCCAAGACCTCCAAGAGGTCCAGCTTTGTTCCCCTTCCGGCCATCCGCTTAGAGAATGGTGAGATGGCTGCCACCCCGGAACAGCGCAACCAGCGCTGGAGGGAATACTTTGGTTCCCAGGAGGCTGGACAGGCGGTCACGGATGAGCAATATGTCTCCCTTTTCCAGCAACCGGACATACCAGTCCTTCCTGAAGGGCCCAGTTTCTGTGTACGGGATTTGCCCACTCTCCTCGATTTGGAGGAACACCTTCTTTCTGCCAAGAAGGGGAAAGCTGTCGGTCCAGACGGCCTGGCAGTCGAGGCGTACCAAGTTTGCCCAGGCATGTCCGCCCTTAAGTTGTATCCCCTTTTCCTGAAATCCTTTCTTGGAGCGGTACTTTAATGGCGCTGGCAAAGCGCGCCGTTACGGCGCTGGACTGTACAGGGTACCGCTCTATACTCCTGGCCAGTACGACAGGCAAAATCTACCACAAAATCCTGCGGGGAAAGCTGGCCTCACACTTGGAAGCGTTCAAGAATGGGCAACAGGCCGGCACTTCGAGGGGTGTGGGCGTGGACACCATCTCCCTGATGGTTCGTTCGTTCCAGGGCTGCATGATGCGCCGCTCACATTCCACGGCAATCACATTCTACGACCTGAAGGCGGCCTACTATCGGGTGCTCCGACAAGTGTTGCTCAAGTCGCCCGATGAGGACGCCGCCCTCTTGCGACTCTTGCATCAGGCGGGCGTTCCCCTCCAGGCCGTTGGTGAGCTCTGTCAGCATCTTCAGTCGCTGGCCACGCTGGCTGAAGCCGAGGTGTCAGGCCATCTCCAGTCGGTGGTTGCTGACTTGTTCAGAGGTTCGTGGTTTAGGCTCGAACCAGAATCCCTGCTCACAGCCACACATCGGGGTAGCCGCCCTGGCGACCCCTTGGCAGACTTATTGTTCGGGTTTTGCTTTGCCAGCTATCTTCAGTCAGTCGAACTCACCCTCGCCCAGCGCGGACTCTCGACGGCTGTGCCCATCGAGGAACATGCAGCGCCTTGGCACTCTTGGGAGGTACCTTCCTCCATTCAACACGCCTCCTGGGCGGATGATTATGCCCACCTACAGCAAGCTCCAGAGGCCCCTGATCTCGAGCTTGTTGTTGTTCAGGCGGTTCAGGTCCACCTGGAACGGGCATCGTCGGTTGGCATGGCCTTGACTTTTGCAGCTGATAAGACGGCCACGCTGCTCCCACTGACCTGCACTCGGGCTCCGCTACCAGTCACGCCGCAAAACCCTAAGGGACTCCCTGGCCTCTTCGTGCAGGATGACATCACTGGCTTGAGCCATTTCTTGCCAATTGTGGATTCCTACCGCCACCTAGGGGGCGTGGTCACGGCCAACTGCACGCCCTCCGTTGACATTGCGTATCGGTTTTCCATGGCATCTGCGGTTCTACGCCCCCTTCGGAGGCGGTTGTTTGCTACCCAGAGTGTGCCATTGACCACCCGCATTGTTCTTCTTCGGAGTTTGGTGATCTCGCGGTTTGTCTTTGCTTGCGCGGTGGTTGATCTCAACTCAGCCATTCACCGTCGAACATGGTGCAGGCACTATGTCGAACTATGGGGAGCATTGCAGAAGACCTGCAGGCCGCAGGATCGCCCACATTCCTTTCGCCTCTTGCTACAGGCTGATGCACCGTCACCGTTACTGGCGCTGGCTTTGTCGCGGGCGGTCTTCTTGAAGCGGCTTCTGACTTACGGCCCTGCTGCAGTGTTGCATCTTCTCCACATACACTGGCGTACTCGGCCAATGTCGTCATGGCTGACGCAGTTGTGTAAGGATATGCAGGCCGTGGCGGTCTATGTGCCAGCTGTGACCTTGCTCCTCAACAATGGGTGCCCGGTCACGGCACTTGTGGAAGCAGTCCAGGACAACCCGAATTGGTGGCCGAGCCAGATCAAGCTCGCCATCAAAGCGTATAAGCAGGACTTGCGAGCATGGGCTCAGAAGGCTGAAAGCGCCCAGGACGCCCCTGCTCCTGTGCAGGTGGGCTCTCTCCCTTTTAAGTGTCGATGGTGCTCCGCCACCTTCGCACTGCATAAGGCCGTAGCCCTCCATGAGTCCCGCAAGCACGGGTCGCTGTGTCCTGCAAGGCACTATTCCCAGGTTCCGTGGTGCATCGCCTGTCTGAAGTACTGCCACACACTCGAGCGGGTGCAGTATCATCTCCGCCGAAGCCGTGAGTGCCTGCTGCGCAGCGCACACCTCGTGCCGCCCCTCTCGATAGTACAGATTCGGGAGGGCGAGAGCGACGAAGCGCTTCGTCGCAAGAAGATTAAGCACGGGGGATGGCAGTGTTACTCTGCGGCCACGCCTGTCTTGCAGTGTCAGGGGCCGCTTGCCCCTACGTACCACGAGGCCATCGAAGGCCTCGATGAGGACGAGCTCACTCTCGAGCGCCTGAAGACCCTGTTTCGTCCACTGCCCGAGACTGTTGCCTGGGTCGAGGAGTCCGTTAACAGAGAGTCTAAGGAAGGGGCCAGATCTGGCACGGCGGATTTCTGGCTACAAAGGCCGATCCACGTTTCACCATCGAATTTAGGCACATTTTTGGACGCGCCCGCATAGGGCCCGACTTGTCCGCACAGGAACAGGAACAGGATTCCTCCATTCCCACTAACCGTTCCTAAACCCCAAACTCTAAACCCTAAACTCTAAACCCTAGACCTTAAACTCTAAACTCTGAACCCTCGACACTAAACCCCAAGGTACCGCTTTAGTCCGGAAGAGCTGATCCGCACAACTCAGCGGCCGAAGTCTGAGACGATCGGAGAGAGGGCTTACAGGGTTTAGGGGTTTGGGGTTTAGGGTTTAGCTTTTAAAGTTCAGGGTTTGGGGTTTAGGGTATAGGGGTTAGGGTATAGGGGTTTAGGGTATAGGGTTTGGGGTTTAAGGTTTAGGGTTTAGGGGTTCAGGTTTTAGGGTTTACGGTTTTGGGGTTTAGGGGTTTAGCGTTTGGGGTTCAGGGTTAAGGGGTTTGGGGTCCAGGGTTCATTCAGGGATTTTGTTTAATTAAGGGCAAGTTAATAGGGTGTGCATGCTGACGATTAGGGTTTTTTGAGACAGGTTTTAGGGTCTAGGGTGTTTGGGTTCAAGTCAAGGGTGATACGGTTGAAGGGTAGAAGGCATCCGCGTGTGAGCGAACCATCCAAAACCACCAACTTGGTGGCCCTTAAAGATCAAAACCAAAAGCGCTTAAAACCGTTCTCCAAAAAACTTAAAGCTCTTTGACCCTACATGAACCCTGTGAGCTGTAGACCCAAAAATCTAAACCTCTAAACCCTGCGCCTTAAGCCCAAAACTACAAACCCTAAGCCGAAACCCTAAACCCTAAACCCTAAACCCTGAACCCTGAACTTAGCCCCGAAATTCCAAAAAGGGCCTGAAGACCTAAGCCCCTAAACGCACTTGGAGGCCCTTTTGACTTAGTAAGTAGGGTTAGTAAGGTGGGTTATGGGGTTGCTAATATGGTTTCTATGGGATACTAAGCAGACTTACTAACTCAAAAGGGCCTCCAAGTAAGCCTGAAACCCCAAGCCCCTCAACGTCAAAAGTCGTGCCTGCGATGACTTCGAGCTGAGGCTCGGGCTGCTGGAAGTCGAAGATGCGGTCGAACTCGCCGCTGGGCTTCGTTACTATAGGGGCCTAAGTCATTACCAGTACTATTTGGGTGTTTTTTACCAACAATGCTTTGGGGTTCCTTTTTGTAATTATAGTATAACGGGCCCCAAAACCCTATTCTAATTATTAAGGCTTCTACACTAGGGTTTAGGAGTTCAGGGTTTGTTGGAGTTTAGGGGTTTAGGGTTTAGGAGTCCAGGCTTGAAGGGTTTCGGGTTCAGGGGTTTGAGGTTTTAGGGTTAGGGTTCGTTAGGGCTTCGAAACGGGTTCATGAGAGGTTTCTGTTTGGTTTGATATTGGGCTTTGAGAAGGGTCTTGTGGGTGGTCAGCGCTGGAGGGTTTTTAGTCTTTCGGGTTTGGGTAGTAGTCAAACTTAGGGTCCCTTTTTGGGCACCCGAAATATTAGGTGCCGCACAAAAGAAGGAGCCGAAAAGGGACTAATGTTGACAACCGCCCATGTGAGCTTCAAGGCTGAGGGGCTTTAGGGTTTAGGGTAGGGTTTAGACAGAGTGAGGTTCCGCTTAAGTGTTTCGCTCTTGGCCAAGATGGCTTAAAGTTTAAAGGATCGCGAGACTCAGAAACCCATGGCTTGCAAGAAAGGGTAGCTGGACTTGCGAAAAGATAGAGCTTCAAATTGAGGAAACCTCTATCGCATCCCATACCATAACTCCGAGACCCTAAACCCAAAAACCCTAAACCCTAAAACCCGAAGCCCAAAAGCCTCTAAACCCTACACTCCAACTTCCTCAACCCTGAACCCCCAAACCCCTACCCGAAACAAAACCACCCCAAAAATAAAAGGGATCCGTGCGTTGACCCGGAGTATCCAGAGACTCCAATATCCCTGAATGAAGAATTATACCTGAAAGTAGAGTCGGATCCCTGATATGACTTAAGGAATATTCTTTAGTTAAGGGATATTGGAGTCTCTGGGCAGTAGGATACACAAACAGCAACCGACTACATAATCCCCAAACTTTGTCCTGAAACATTACAGCCTAAATCAAAACCGTCCTTATCCTCAAGACTACTTAAAGGATCATGGGACTTAGTAAGTAAGGTTATAAGCGGGTTATAATTAGGATTATCCCACTTGAGAACTTACTAAGTCCCATGATCTTTTAACTACAGTTCAGTTCAACCCAGAACCCTAGACCTGAAATCGAAACCCTAAGCTATACCCTCATCCCGAACACCCTAAGCCCTAAAGAAAGATCAGGGTTTATGTTTAGGGTTTAGGGTTCGGTTGCCTGAACCGAGGTAAACGGCGTGGTAGAGCTCCTCCGCGCTGAACGCGCGGGGCGACCATCGGTGCACATCGCGCCACACATGGCGCGCAGGGGGCACCTCATTCCCGCCTTGGCGGCCCCACCGAGGGAAGTCGGAGCCTAAGGTTGCTAAGAGGGTTTAAGTTTAGAGATTTAGGGCTTTTGTTGGGGGTTTAGGGGTTATAAAGAGGTTTTGGGGGTTTATTTAGGGTTGTGGCAAGGGTTTAGGGGTTAAGGTTGATATAGGGTTCAAGGGTTTGGGGTTTTGGGTCCAGGGTTCGGAGTTTAGGGTTAAGGGTAGTTGGAGGGTCATGGGAGGTAGTAAGTGAGTCAGGTTGTTAGTACCCTAGTTGGGGCTACAAGCCATTACAAGTAAAAGTTACCCTAGCAAGAGCCCTGGTCACTAAGTCCCGTGATCCTCTAAGAGCTTTGGGTTTAGCGCTCTGTGTAAGGCATTTGTAAATCCTTTCAGCTTGCGGTAAGGGTTTAGGGTTAAGGGTATGTTTCCTCTAAGGGTTCCTGAAAAGTCTTATTCAAGGGCTCATCCATTTGAGGGTATGAAGGGTTCCTGAAAGATGCCCGTTAAGGCTACCTTGAAGGGTGTTTTAAGGTTCTGTAAACCTGTATCCCCAAACCCTACCAAAATAGTAGGTTATGACCCCTTCATAAGAGGGTCTAACTCCAAAAACGGTGGGTTTGGGGATCCCAGCCCAAAACCCAAAACCCTAACCCCACGAAGGTTCTATTGCAAGGACTTGTCTGGAGTCTAGGGTGTTGGACGTTGTGCTTACCCATAGGCTCCATAGTAGTTCCTTCTTGGGATTACCTTTTAGGATTCTACATATGAACCCCACAAAGGGAGCCTATGGGTAAACACGGAACTCCAGATAGGTTTCGTGGTTTAGCATGTTGGGTTCAGTGTGTTTTGGGTTTAGGGCTTTAGGGTTATTAGGGTTTAGAGAAACCCGGAACCAGATTCGGTGCCTTCCCCTTGCGGTTTCCCAACAGCACGATCGCATTCGAAGGGCCCTCGAAGACATCGGACCACATCCCTGTACATACAACAATAATCACGTGTGGAATTTCGGCAGGCTCCATTCCGTGGCCGTACGCCGCAAGTTCGAAACCCCTAATTCTAAACAACGAACCCTAAACCCTAAACCCTAAAAACCTAATTCTCAACAACGCTTTTTTTGTCCACGGCAGCATCACCTACGACGCCAGCGACAGCAACGCCAGCAATGCAAGCAGGGCTAGCTGGCAGCTAGCAAAACCAGCCGGCAACACCAAAAACGCCCAAAACCAATTTAGGGTTTAGGGTTTACACTTTTCGAACCGATCACAGTCCGATTTGTTTCGATTCGCGGTTCCTGTCAGAACAATCGTTGTCGGTTCGGAAGGTTCCACCAGCTCATGTCGGTTCCAGTTCGATCCCGCGGCCGTCACGCAATTGCTAAACAAAAACTTCTGAACCCACTTACACTCTCTACTGCACGAACCTTGACCCAAAAAGCCTGTCTAACTATTGCCCAAAACCATGCACCCCTAAACCTCAAACTAAACCCCAAAGGTGCTGTAACAGGTTCTATATGTTGGTCTAAGCTTCAGAGTCTGCTTTGCAGCGGCCTGAATGATAAGAAGTAGTATGTAGTAGGGTTTAAGGACTCGGTTTGTTTGATAGTGTTCCTTAAGGTTCTCGGCTTGAAAATACCTATAGTGCTTGGAGGATCGTGGTAGTCAGAAAAGACTGGCTGTACTTACGAGCAAACAAAAACAATGGGAATCGAACTTCTGGGAATCACCATTTGCTTGCACTACATATCAGTTGGAGTCATTAAGCACAGGTGCAACATGTCCAACTAGGTGACATGCCCTGAACAGATAATCTAATAGAGAAGCTGGAAATCCTAAAGCCCCAAAGGCCAAAATCTTTAATCCCATAAACCTAAGACCCTAAACCCCTAAAGCCCCAAACCCAGACGCCTGAAGCCCGGTGTTACAGTAATAGCCATAGAATGGACAATAGTAGCTATATTAACAGTACTAATGATAGTACTTAAAGGATCATGGGACTTAGTAAGTAGGTTATAACTGGGGTTAAGTCCCCTAAGTGGGGTTATCCTAATTATAACGTACTTATAACCTTACTTACTAAGTCCCATGATCCTTTAAGTAGTAGTCTCTTCGACCGCAATCTTCCAGCACGAAGTTGGATCTTTGCTCCACCAGCGTCCATGGATTTTAAGACATCTAAAACCCAGGGGCCCCAATCTCTGATACTTAGTAGCTGAGTACTTGGAGGCCCTTTTGACTTAGTAAGTAGGGTTATTAAGGTGGGTTATGGGGTTTCTAATAGGGTTTCTAGGGGATACTAAGTAGACTTACTAAGTCAAAAGGGCCTCCAAGTAGGTAACCTTGAACCTTTTGGGGTTTGTATAATCCTACCTGAATTGAAAAGGGTAACCTCTTATGGGCTACGATGCTCAACCCCTAAGAATAGAGAGCGGCCTGCCATGGGGCCTGGGTTTTTTGAGTACTGTGTTTCTTGGTCTCATATAGAATTGTACTATGCACGCATGCATTTACGCATGCTAATGTTCACAAAAGTGTAACATTATGCAGTACGTATGTGCATGTATATATACGTGAATGCGCAGGCATGTTTGTTCTTACAGATACACATGCACGCAAGCATAAACTCAAAAGCCCGTACATGTGTTTTTGTATATTTGCACTACCGTGGAATGCTCTACCACCACAATCCACTAAGCTGCTTCAGCTGCTTCCAAGCGAAATGAAAGAATCATTTAAGTAGTTGCCTCATGTATCATTCCAGCTTGTTTTAACACGTTAACCTACCACGTTAACACCCGGTAATCTAAGGTGCAGAGCCGACTTGCCGTGTTCTGATCCCCTGATGTCCTGACTCGGTGCTGAAGGTCTGTCTGTTTGCTAGAGTACTACGCAGTTGAGTCTGCACTGTAGTATTTCAGCATGTCAGTACGACTTGCTTCTGTGGCGTCTCAGACCAATCCGCAACCCCAATGACTATCGCAAAACTGTATATATTGCTGCCAGTAACGATGCACACAGAAACCCGGGCATGCCTTCGTTAAGTCATACAGGGATACATACACTCACAAGCCTATGCATGCACTGCTTCTGTGTTTGCACTACCATGGTACGCTCTACTGCCTCAATACGAAGTGCACGGCAGATACGCCAGCGCTTGTAAGCGAAATGACATGAAGTATTAAACATGAGTAATTACTTCATACATCGTTCCAGCGTATTCTACAACTTTAACACCCGGTACTCTCGGGGGCAGAACCGACTTTCCGTGTTCTGATTCCCCTATGTCTTGACTCGTTGAAGGCTGTGGCGTGTGAGTACTCAGTTCAATGTTTATTGCAATATCTCAAAACAGCCGCAATGACTTGCTATAATGGGCCCCACAACAACGCACAGCTAATGTGACCGTGTCAAGACGGTATTTCTGCAAATCGGCGAAAACATATACACTGTACACGTGTGCTTTGTCTCTTGTGCGGTGCCATAACATATCCTGTCATAGATTGTATCAGGGTTCTACAATATCTCTAAGTTGCCAGGTTAAGAGGTCGGTGACATCATCCATGCTGAGACCAGTATGTATATGAATGTACAGATGGGTAGACAAATAGATAGGTGGATAGATACATGGATAGGCAGATATATAGATGGAATATGGTCAGATAACTTATCTACATGTGCGTCTGCAATATTTGTGTGTATAAAAAGGCAAAGTCCACGTGTAGAAGGGACTTTCTAGCACCTGGTATCTATTCTATGACATGGTGTGGCAGTATATGACCACGTGTTCAAGAGATAAGTCTCCACGATTCCTTATGGTCGAGGCCCATCTGGATGCCTTCCATCCTCGCGATTCCCCTTGATATATCCCTATGGTTTACATGGTGCTTGGTCCATTGAATTCTTAGCACACACCATGAAACCGGAAATAATAACAAATTCAGGTCGTGTGGTATGCTAGATAAGCTTGGCATGTTCTTCCATATCAAACATGCAACAGGTCAGGATATCAAATTTACGGTAATGTTTGTGCAATTGGTGTGGGTTCTCGTGTTCTCCGTCTTGGTTGGTGTCTGGCGCACGCGTGGGTGGGGTTAGAATAGCTACTCATACGGCCCCCGAGTGCCTGTAAACAACAGGATATTGCTTATAAGCAGAAGCAGGGCCAATAAGCAGAAGGCCGCAACCGGCCTGCTTGTAAGCAGACAGCCTGCTTATAAGCAGCCGGATTGCTTATAAGCAGACAGCCTGCTTCTAAGCAGCCGGATTGCTTATAAGCAGAAAGCCTGCGTGGAATCATAAGCAGCCGGACTGCTTATAAGCATCACATAAGATAGATTAGAGAGTAGTCTTGTTTACGTAGACCCTACACCCAAAAGAACAGCCACAGCGGAAGGGTGTCCGGGCACGTCAGCGGTGGCGGAAACCAAAAAAACCAAAAAAACCAAACAAACCAAAAAAAACAAAAAAACCAAAGATTTCTGCACTAGTCTGAAGGATTCCGACTAGTGCGGAAATCTTTGGTTTTTTTGGTTTTTTTGATTTTTTTGGTTTGTTTGTTTTTTTGGTTTTTTTGGTTTTTTTGGTTTTGCTGAAGGTTTAGGGTGTAAGGTGTAGGGCTTGTGCTTATAACTACGGCTTGCAGGACTTCCAGGGGTCCAGAGGGCCTTCCGAAGCATGCAAAGCAACCCCGAACGACAAGCACCGAACAACAAGTAGCGCAAAAAGTGCAAAACACTGGGTATGCAAAAACCCAGGCCCCATGGCAGTCCCTTCTGTAAGAATAAGGGTTCAGGGTGTGAGGCAATAGTAACAAAGCCTGCGGAAGCTTGAGACTTTGCGTTCCCTTATATGGCTTGTGCTATTAATCTTGAGTTTTTGGGGGTTTGATTGAGGTGGAATCAAACAGACTATATAGAGGTCTGAGTAAGCAGTCAAAACATCACTGCATGGCCCCTTTGTAAGCCTACCCGCACTACCCCATTCTGCTCCTACTGGGCTTTGGAGTACCATACTTGAACACTTTATTTGGGACGTGGTACTTACAGGGACCGTTATGAAATGAAAGTCTATACCTTTTTCTTGCTGAGAGTTTCCGAAAATTCGGGGTACCTGTTTTGGGGACCTTATAATAAGGATCCTACTATTCAGGGTGCTATCTTCGGGTCCCCTATGTTCGGAAGCTCCCCCCTGGTTACGTCAGAGCCCTGGGTATAGGCTCCCAGCCCAGGAGGTTCTCATGGCCCGGAAGCCTCAAACTCCAAGCCGCGTAAGCCTAGAGGGTGTACTTGGAGGGGCAGGGGACGTAGTAAGCAGGTTATAAGTAGAGTTATAAGTACTCTCCATGGAGTTACCCCAATAATAAGCCTACTTATAAACGACTTACTAAGTCCCTGCTTCTCCAAGCAGGGAGGGTTGGAAGGGAACCTGAGTTAAACAAAACCAAGGCACTAAGCCAAAATCCCAAAGCCCAAACCGAAAAACCTCAGCCGGAAATGAATGCAAGGCTTCCTTCCAGAAAAGTTTGAAGGAACCCTAAACCCCAATTCAGGTCTCCGATGTGTCGTTCAACACGGATCTTTTGAATCTCGTGGTGGCCGAGGAAGGTGGAGGCAGCCTATCGTTGATGTGCTGTTGTAGGGTTTAGTGACGCTCCCTTAAGAAATCTACAGGGGTCCCGAACATGTATAGTATATTTCAGAATGAACCCAACACCCGTTTCTATTCCCCCTCACAAAGCCCTAAGCCCTCAGCGCGAGATCTGTTGAAGTAGCCACCTCCTCCCTCGAACTACACTCGGTTCAAGATCCTGTGTTTTAGGGTCCACGGTTCAGTGTTGGAGCTTTGCCTCAAGACTCGGTTGCAGCTCCTGTTTCGCACCTTGAGGATTCTGATCATAAAGTTGGTTACCACAAAGGAGCTACAACGGAGACTGCAGGTAATAGTAGGGAAATTAGGCAACCTTTAACCTTTTGGGGTACGATAATAAGCCCTATTCCAATTCAAAAACCCTAAACCCCCTGAGCTCTACAGGTTGGTCGTGCAGGTTAGTGGTAGTGTCGGACTTGAAAGGTTCCTACAAGAGTCCCCTTAAGGGTTCCTTTAAAGGTTTTATACGGGTTTAGGGTTCTGATTTTTCGGTGGAGGATTTGGGTTCGGTGTCGGTGTAAGGAGTGAGCAGGGCATTTCAGTTGGAAGCAACTGCAGGCTCTATGAGCCTAAACTATTTTTCGGGGGTTCCTTAGTATAATTAGACTACAATGGGCGAGGGTTTAGGGTTTAAGGTTCAGTGTTTAGGGTTTAAGGTTTCGGGTTCAGGGTTTCGGGGCAGGGCGGGATCTGCCTTCGGAGTCCGGTTTCATTTCGATGATAGCAAGCCCCGAGGGACAAGTAGCGCTGCGACTTTTATTTGGGATCCAAGGGGCGTATAGAGTACAGCAAGTGTATTGCGACGGCTTGTCGGGAGTGAAGGCTTCGGACAGCGAGGATATCCCTAAGCCTTAAACCCCTAATTACACCCCACACCCTTAACCTGAAGCCTCTAAACCCTCAACCCCTAAGCTCAAATACACCTCTAATCGCTAAACCATGCGCACCCCCGGCCGGGGTTTGGGGTGAAAAAGATGAGACGAAGAGCTGCCCCCAAGGTATGCCAGGCTGACTTCCGAGTTGTGGTATCCTCTGCTTAGACCCTAAACCCTAAGCTGCGAGGCCTAAACTTAAACCCAAAGCTTTGAACCCAAGGCCCTAAATCCCCATAGATTCCTCGTAGAGTCCTTTAGCTTAAGGAGCCCCTTCAAGGCCGTAAAGCCCTAAGCCCGAAACCAGCATGACTTCCGGAACTTACGATCGGGTTGAAGAAGCAACAAAATCTACCCGCACCCTCTGCCTCCAAGAAATTCATACAACCCTAAACCCTTTAAAACCTGCGCCCTTCAACACCAAAGTACGTCATAGCAAGTTTATTAAACCTTCAAAGTACACCAAACTCCGAACCCAGAATTCCACGCCTGGAAGATGTGTCTGGCTCAAGCTTCAGCGTAAGTCTTCTGGAAGGGAGCCCGTGGCATTTTGAGTATGGTCTGAGCTTTGAGGATATAATGCCCAAGGTTTGGAAGTGTAGGGGTCTTACTAATTAGAATAGGGTTTGGGCGGTATGTTATAATACTGTAATTATAAAAAGGAACGCCCCAAACCCAATCATTAAGGCCCCCCCGCACATTACACCCCTGTGATAAGTGTTGCACCTCGACGGAGTTTGTAGGTCATACCACCCATAATGAGGAACCCCCCCCTGGCCCCCCTTGGCCCCCCCTGGTCCCTCCTGGCCCCCCTGTCCCGCCTGCCCTGCCCTGCCCTGCCCTTCATTGCATTACTTACTACTCTTTGTTGACCGGTGCTTGTTTCATCTCGGTGAAGACTCCTAGCGGTGGCTACTCTTGCTGCTGCTGGTGCTGCTACGACGAATGCTTCTAACCACTACCTGCAATATTACTGCTACAAATACCACTACTGCTGACTACTACGACCACTGCCACTACCACTACAACTGCCGCGCACTACCGTTATCGCTACCACTACCGCGACCACTACTACTACGACACTGCGACTGCTACTCCCACCGCAGCTGCTGCTGCAGCCGCTGCCGCTACTGCCAACTGCTACTGCTACTGCTAGCAGTATTAATTACTAGTTAGTACAACGACGACGACTACGACTACTTCTACCACTACTACTACCACTACTACTACTACTACTACTACTACTACTACTACTACTACTACTACTACTACTACTACTACTACTACTTCTACTACTACTACTACTACTACTACTACTACTACTACTACTACTACTACTACTACTACTACTACTCCTACTGCTACTACTACTACTGCTACTACTACTTCTTCTGCTACTCCCACTCCTGCTTCTACTACTACCACCACCACCACCACCACTACTACTACTACTACTACTGCTACTACTACTACTACTACTATTACTACTACTACTATTACTACTACTACTACTAATAATAATAATACTTCTCCTGCTGCTGCTACTACTACCACCAGTACTACCTGTCACTGCCTCCCGACAATGACCACCCAGACAACAACAATCCTCTGTCACCAGCACTGCACTAACGCTAACACTACAACTACGACTACCATGACTTTCTTATTGGATAGGGTTGACTTTGGGTTTTCGGGCCACATCGAAGTCAGATTTCCTTCCGACGCCATCTCGCTATGGCTGATGACCTTCACGTTTGGTGGGCTTCTGGAGAGAAAGTGGCTGTGGTGTCACGGGACAATCGTGATGTGGTGTCCCTGAAGCAAGAACTTCATTGGCTGACAGGCTATCCTCGATTCTGGCAGCGGCTTTTGCACTGCAGCAATGTCCTGGAAGACTCTGACAACTTGGAGAGCATCGTCGGGGATGCTCCTTATCAGCTGAATGAGCACACTTTAAATTTTTGGGGATAATATGCTCCTTGATAGAACTGAAAGTGTAGACTTTTTGGGGCTTCTGAAGCCAGTCCGCAACTAAGGTTCAGCTGGTGGTTCTGCATGACTTTGCAACAAGTTCCGAAGAAGAAATCGGCGCATTGGCGCTTGCTGCTGAACGCGGTCATGTTCCGGCGATTGAGGAGATGCCGAAATTTCGGAACTCGCAAACCTTAAAGTCAAAATTCAAAAACGTTGTAAGCTCAAATGTTCAATGCCATCAGGTTTTTTACGCTGAGAACTACTTTATCCTCAACCAACACCGAAAACACCGAAATCATGGTTCTAAGCTTTGCATCTGGAACTTTAGTGTTTTTGCATTTATTCAGAAGACGTTGCTTGTGGCGAAGACTTTCATTGCAAGTCAGAGCTCTACACAGGGTCCGCGTGATCAAAAAGCCCTCGGCAACATGAACTGTAGATCCAAAGGTTTACGTTTACCTACCATAACCTATTTGCAGCATTCCCATCGTCAGTTTTGTATTTAGAGTCTCATGAAGATTTTTTCAGCTTCAACCAGTAATTAGATTCAGGAGCTGCTTCAGCGACCTACAGATCCAGACTTGGGTTTCGAGTCGACGGGAAGCACGCCTCTGCATTATGCTTGTCACGGAGGCCGGCCTAGCCCTAAATGTCCAAACTCCAAATCGCGCGGCTCAAGGGATTGCGTTTGGTCGTCAGGCATTCGTTTTGCTCAACTCTGTATTTAAAATCAGTGAGTTTTCTGTCCCTAAATTGGGGTTATACGGTTGATGATATAAATCTTGCATAACCCATAATAAGGAATATACCATAATCCCCAGAGATTAGGGTTTTTAAGGTCATGCAGGGTTTATACCATCAACCGTATGTAATTATCAGTATGGTTACCCTAGAGCCTTGAGACCAAGCTCCTGGTTTCATATGCATATGGGAGTTTCCGAAAATAGGGGACCTTAATGTATTACCCTAAATAGTAGGATCCTTGCTATACGGACCCCAGAATCAGGTACCCCTAATCTTCGGAAACCCCCATATTCACGTCATGACACTACACATGCATCTTCTTTAAGCTCTTCAGCGCTAAAGCAAGAGGTTCAGGGCTCAAGGCTTTGAGTTTACCCCAGACCCTACCTTAACCTAAATAACCTACTGTTTTAAGGACTTATATCTGGAAATCATAATCGGGAACTGTAAAGAGCTAGGCTCTTTAGGGTCCAGGTAAAGCCTAAACCCCTAAACCATAATAAGGAGCCCGAAAAAGGTAGGTTATTCAGGGTTAAGGTAAACTATAGACCCTAAAGCCTATAAACCCAACAACCAAAAACCCAAAACCCTCATGTAGAAACCTGATTAAGAAACCCTGGGCCTATAATTTTCCCCAAAGTAGTAGGATTCATATAAGGAGCCCCAACAAAGTTTCAGGTTCCTACATCAAAACCCCCCAAAACCCTAATAGTACCCTTATAATAGAACCCTTTAAAGGAATCCTGATAGAACCCTAATAAAGGCCCCAGGTTGCTTAATCAGGTTTCTAAGCCCTAAGCCCTAAACCCTAAAATCATAAGGAACATTAGCCTGATCTTCGGGTTTGGCGGTTCCTAAACCCTAAACCCTAAACCCAATCCCTCCCAGGCCATGCTGTGGCCGCAAGCTTGCTGTTGGAAGCCGAGGCAGAGGCGGATCTCGTTCAAAAAGGGTCCTAGGGTTCAGGGGTTTGGGGGTTTAGGGGTTTAGGGGTTTAGGGGTTTAGGGGCTTGGGGGTTTAGGGGTTTAGGGTTGAGGGGTTTACGGGTTTTGGGGTTTTTAGGGTTTAGCGCACGACCTAAACACTGAACTTAAACCCCTATAGGCCCCAAACTCGTTAGATACTATAAAGGCTAAACCGACCAAACCCGAAATCCTATAGGGCTTAGGCGTTAGGCTAAAGGAATCAAGAGCGTTTAGAGATCCAGAGCGGTAAAATGGGTAGACCTCCTGTAAATAAGGGTCCTCTTTGGGGTCCGTTTATAAAGGTGCCGTATTGTTTGGGACTTAAAAACCCTAAACCCTAAACCCTATCCTAAAAAGGCACCCCAGTTTCGAGAACTATCCAAATCTTTCGACCAAAATTCCCTTTAAATTCAATTGAAAAGGGCTGCTATAGTTACGACAATAAGGGTTTCTATACGGGCTTGCACAATTCGATTCGATTCTGGGGGGATACTCGTATAGTACAAACCCAGGGTCGCTGCTTAAAGGATCATGGGACTTAGTAACTTGGGTTATAAGTTATAACCCCAACTAAGGTACTTATAACCTTAGATAGTAAGTCCCATGATCCTCCAAGTAAGGGAATGTTATTGGTTTAGGGTTGAGGGTATGTTACATTCCAACTCCTTTGCATGGTTCCTCAGGATGTCTAGGGTCCTGTATGAGCTTAGATGGGTTCCGCTCTAGAACATCAATTCCAACAGAAGAACTCCTATGATGGGCATATGTATATTGAGACTTCGAACGTCGCGCAACAACCAGGTAGATCGTCCGGACGTATCCGGTTGCACGGCCCTGTATCTTTCATCGAAGTATGGCCACGCAGCTGTCGCGGCCTTGCTGCTTGAGGCCGGAGCAGATCCAGACCGTACCAAGACGTGCAAATTAATCACGATGTTCGGGTATGCACAAGCACTCAGAGAAGCTGATATGGGAAGCCCATCTACATGATGAGGTCGGGAGAGGCGGACGGTGGGGGGGGAAGAACATGACAGACAGAGACAGAAACAGAGGCATACATACATGAATATATATATATATATAAGTAAATATGTATATATGCATGTGTTTGTATATTTCTATGTATATGTACACATGTATATATGTGTGTGTACATAATATGTATATTATATGGATATGTGTATATGCATCTATGTATGTATGTAACTATGTATCTATGTATCTGTGTATGTATGTATGCATGCACACGAGCGAACAAAGAAACGGGCAAGCTTGCATACATGCAGCTACCTGCACAGTTGCGAGGGCCGTCCATCCATACGTCCGTGCATCGCGCTTACTTACTTACATGCCCATGTACGTGCATACCTTAGTGCATCCATCCTTACATTCTCATGCACATGGTTTCGTCCAAACAAACCAATACATACATACATGCATACATACCCACTCATTTACCTACCTTCAACTTGTTGCCCTACTCGCAGTTCCCCTACGGCTGAACCGATGCCTCCTTCTCGTAAGGGATTCTGCTTGCACGCTCGGCAGAACAAGGCGTCCCTAAACCCGAAACCTCTAATCCCCTATAGTGAACCCCAGAAAGTTGGAACATTGATTTTGGATGATGAGTGCTAGGATTCCCTCTGCTTTACCTTAAGGGAATGAGGATAGCGATGTTCCAAGTTTACTGCTCCTGCTGTAAACCCGCAAAACCCGCAAGCCCTTAGCCCAAACCCCTAAACCCCCCAACCCCTAAACTCCTAAACCCCTAAACCCCTAAACCCTAAACCCTAAACCCCTAAACCCCTAAACCGAGGCATCGTGCATGCCAACGAAGACGGGCCCTAGAGTCGAGAGGACTCGACGACAGCGATCCACTGGGCAGCTGCCTTGGGCCACCAGGACCGGAACGATGTAAAGGGATCTATAAGGGCACCTTTAAGGGGCTCCTTTAAGGGATGTATAGGGTTTTAGGGTTTAGGGTTTAGGGTGATGATATAAATCCTGCATTACCCATAATAAGGAATATACCATAATTCCTATAGTTTAGGGTCCTTAAGGTAATGCAGGATTTAGATCATCAACAGAAGGAACCCCAAGGGCCCTAAGCCAGGTTTACTTAAGGATTCGTTTGTATTAGTTTCTTAACAGGGTTCCTTAAGGGCTCCTGAAAGAGGATCTATGAGGCGTCTGTAGGGATTTAGGGCTTAGGGTCTACTTAAAGGTTTATGATCTTAGTAGCTAGGTTTGTCAGTAGTTAGGAGCTAGGCCCAGCTAGGCTTGTAGCTACCTATGACCCCAATGAAGGTATTTGTAACCTTACCTACTAAGTCCTATGATCCTCCCAGTATCCGGGACCCCTGGCCCCAGACACTATAAACCCTAAACCCTACTTAAAGGATCATGGGACTTAGTAAGTAGGTTATAATTGGGGTTATAAGCCCCCTAAGTGGGGTTGTCCTAATGATAACCTTACTTATAACCTTACTCACTAAGTCCCATGAGCCTTTAAGTAAACCCTAAACCCTAAACCCTATAGATCCCTTTTAAGGAACCCTATAGATCCCTTTAAAGGAACCCTTTTAAAGGACCCTAGTCTTACCCTCTGATATCCTGAGCCCTACAAGTCTCCCACTCGAGGATGTGGTGCAGGTGCTCTTGGATGCCAGGGCCAGCACAAGCTTAGTAGACAAGGCCCGGGGAAGACCAAAGGGGAAAAGGATGGACCCTTAATAAGGACCCCTAGGTATATACCCTTAATATAGCTATTATATATACCCATTTATATAGCCTATTATAGGGTAGGGGTCCCCATTAAGGGTCCCTCCTTTTCCTCTTTGAGAAGAAGAAAGTCAAGGATCCTTCATTTGTTATTGTAGGAACCTGATGAAGGAACCTTGGTCCTAGAACCCCAATTTACTGGGATCCGTATAGAGAACCCTTAAAGACCCAGGGTTCCTTTAAGCAGGTTCCTTCATTAGAGTTTAGGGTGCAGGTTTAGGATCTAATTGGGACACTTTGCTGCAGGCTGGCAGAATTGCTGCTGAAGGCCATGGCTCTGGTAGACTCTCGGTGCATGGGTTTTGCTTTCTGTGGGATTCAGGACTTACGGAGGGAAGAGTCCAGAGTTTGGAATTTTTCCTAAAGCTATCTGGGTGGTTGTCAAAATTACGGTCCCTTTTCGGGTCCTTAATACAATACGGCACCTAAGATGTAGGGAACCCAAAAGGGGATCATGATTTTGACACTACCCATCTACAGCATTGGCAGCAGAACTGAAAGTTTCACCTCTTCGTGGGCCGGTGAAGTAGACAAACCCAGGACTCAGCAGATGCGCGGGGGGAAGTCGCGCTGACGTGGGCTGCTGATTCCGGACTTCAAAGCGCAGATTTTTGTTCTAGCGCTCCTGCCGTTTGCTTGATAGTGACGTGATGGTGATGGCCCTAAAGCCCCACACCTCTACACCCCAAACTCCAAAACCTTAACCCTGAACTCTAAACCTGTCTGTAGGGTTCGGAACCTGGGAACCCTGAACCTCCAACCCTAACCCTAGTCACATAGTCCTTCCTCCCCCTTCCCCACCTCCCAAAAAAACCCTCCATCGCTGCTTGCAGTCAAATCTTTTTTCAACCGTAGAGCCCGAACCAGAGCCGTATACCCCTCAGCTAAGTTCATCCGTGAAATCATAGGAAAAATCCTCCGTGTGATTTAAAAGCTTAACAATTTTAGCTGACTGGTAAGTTCGACTGTCTGTGCAACTCAGGACAAGGGTTACGCAAATGTGGCTCGGATTCTTTTGGAGAGCGCGGCGAACCCAAACCGCAGCGGCGAGGCTGGCTATGCGGCAATCCACCTCTCCTGCAGCAGAGGCCACCAGGAAATGCTCGAAGTATTGCTCAACTCAAGAGCAAAAGCGGTTGCGAGGCAGCATTTGTCACCCTATACTCCAAGCCTTAAATCCCAAGCCTCAGAAACCTAAACCACCAAAGCCCAAACCCTACCCAAAGCCGCCCTAGATGCTGAGCCTTAAGCATCCTTAACCCTAAACTACCCCCTAAACCCCAAATTCTGCGCCCTATAACCCTTCATCTTCAAACTCACCCTAAACCGTATTTAAATCTGGCTCCTGAACCTTGAAGAATCGAAGCAGTCGGAGTAGCGGGCTCGTTATTACAAGCATACAGACAACAACATACCACAAACAACATACCAATCATTTAAATCCCTCATATTGAACCCTTAAACCCGAAACCCTAAACCCCAAACCCATTAAAAAACAGTAACTTAAAACACTAAACGCTAAACCCTTAAAGCCCTAAATCGAACCCAAGGATGCAGTGGACAGGCAAGGCAGAACTGCGCTTCATCGAGCGAGTCGCCAGGGGCATGCGAAGATGGTGGAGGAAGGGCTTGGGGGGGATCTAGGAGTCTGGGGGCTCTTTAAAGGGATCTATAAGGGATCCTTAAGGGTTCCTTTAAGGGATCTCTAGGGATTTAGGAGTTTGGGGTTTCGGGGTTTAGGGTTTAGGGGTTTAGTGTTTAGGAGTTTGGGGGTTTAGGGGTTTAGGGGTTTGGGGGTTTTGGGCTTACTGCTCGAAGACAACACCGTTTCAGCTTGTGACAAGTTGCTGTGCTGTTTATTCAGCCCTAGGGGCTGGCACGGTTGATGATATAAATCCTGCATTACCTTAAGGACCCCAAACTATGGGAATTATGGTATATCCCTTATTATGGGTGATGCAGGATTTATATCAATCATCAACCGTAGCACCACCTCATCACAAGCTATATCGAGCACCCTGAAAGAGCAACACCCTTGTTGAACGAACAATCCTGAACCTATGTGTGGCTGTATCTATGTGTATGTATATATATATATATATACATGCATGTATGCATATACCTATACATGTACATAAACTTATACCTATACATGTGCACATGCACTTGCACATATACACATACATTATATATATATATATATATATATACATACACACATGTGTGTGTGTGTACATGTTGTAGATGCACATACATTAATTAATGTAGGGTTAGGACATGCGTGGTTCTCCTGTTACGGGTAAGGTTTCTGGTTATGTGAATTCTTAAACCTCCACAAGAGTACACAGACAAGCTCACGCAAACAGGGAACAGCAGTTGTCAGTGCCCCACCCGAAGCCGAGAATTACAAAATGATCGGATGAGAAACTGCTGTCTAATGTTCTTCCAAGAATGCCACCTCCAGGTACTGTTAGCTGCCGGAGCTGACATGGACATTCTTGACAACCGTGGGATGACTGCGCTTCATCTCGCTGCATACGATGCGTGTGTGGACGTGGTGCGCCTGTTGGTGCACTCAAAGGCTGACCAGGGCTACATTGACATGCATGACAGGATCGCACTGGACTATGCGAGGTGTCCCGTAGTGCAGAGTCTTCTCGCAGAATTCGGGCCGTCGTGACATGACATGCAAGCAGTGCCGAAGGTGCCGAAAAGGAGGGCAAAGCCCACTCCAAAGAGAAAGGCAAGCAGCAGAAGGGCAAAGAACAAGAGACTCCTATCTCCCTTAGTTAAGGAATATGGGAGTTTCCAAAATAGGGGACCCTAATATAGTACCCTGAATAGTAGGATCCTTATTACCCCAAAATAAGGTACCCCTATTTTCGGAAACTCCCATATGACTTCAATCATATCAGGGATCCCAGTATAGTTTAAGGTATATAAGGACAAGTTTAACGGCAGACAAGCAGGGCCAGAGCAGCATCAACAAACCGCAAGCAATGCAGACGTCTGTAATTGGCGTCCTTCTACTTACCTTTGGTTTGTAGGGAATGGAAGAATGGTAGTAATAGTAGTTGTATTATAATGGTACCCCATTCCTCCATTCCCTACTAACCCAAGGGAAGTCTAGTGATTCCTCCGAGCCCGGCGTTTTATAGTATACGAAGACTTGGGAACCAGTCTGCCAGCTGAAGCCCTAAGAAAACCAGTGTCGGGTCAGACTTGGAGTCGACATCTTAAAACCCTACTCAAAGGATCATGGGACTTAGTAAGTAGGTTATAATTGGGGTTATAAGTCCCCTAAGTGGGGTTATCCTAATTATAACCTACCTTACAACCTTACTTACTACGTTCCCATGAGCCTTTAAGTAGCAACTACACCGTGATCGAAAGTTTCAAGTTCGAAAGCCCTAAGCCTTAACGGGATGGCTACGTTTCTGCCCAGGCGACTCAACGACATCGCCGCCGAAATCCGAGAATGCCCCTTGGCACGAGGGATGGTTAGGATTTAGAACATAGGTCTTCGGTTTCCAGGTTTTAGGATTTAGGACAGGGCCCCAAAAAGTTCAAACTTTCTAAGATAGAGTTAATATATAAGGCCAATAAATTTAAAGTTCCCGGGTATTCGGTTGCCGAAATTCGGAGCTAGATTTTGAGGCTTATGTGTTGCGGTTTCAGACCTAAGTTCTACATTTTAGGGTTTAGGTTTTAGGGTTTTGGGTTTAGGGTTTTAGGACTTAGAGTTTAGGATTTCTAATTTTTTCTAAGGATTAGGATTTAGGCTTTAGGTTTTGGGATTTTGGGCTTAGGGCGGCGTGGCATGGTGTCTGTAGAATGTTTTTCCCACATTGTGTGAACATGTGTTATACAGTTGTACATGATATTGGCATTCTGGTCGAACCTCGCATCAGTATCGTAAGTAATCTGGCATTTTCATCCAGGGCTTTCCTGGCGAGGTGTGGTGCTCCTGAGCCCCGGAATCCTAAGTAATCTGCAAACCCCACCTTGCTTTCATCAAAAAGATCCTCTACTCGCCAACCTTCAACCCTAAACCCCGAAACCCTAAACATTAAACCCTAAACCTTAAACATCCTTAAGCCCTAAACCCCTCAACCGCAAACCCTACAGTACCCGCTCTTTGAAGGCGGTTGCGGGTAGGGGGAAGAGCAGTCCGGCGGTTTAGGGCTTAGGGTTTAGGGTTTTGGGTTTAGGTTTTGGGTTTATAGGGTTCAGGGTTTATTGGGTTTAGGGTTTAGGGTCTAGGATTTAGGGTTCAGGGTTTAGGGTTTATAGGCTTTAGGGTTTGTGGTTTAGGGTTTATAGGGTTTAGGGTTGAAAGGGTTTAGGGCGTAGGGCAAGCAACGTCGGAGGCTTCAACAGGCCCTAAACCTTAAACTCTAAACCCTTGAAGGCTAAACCTTCAGCCGTTCAAGCCCACCTTTTCCACTCTAAACCCTCGACCGTCTCAGCCACAGCCCCTTTGACGCCAAACCTAAACCATAGATCCCAAGCTCTCAAGCCCATGAACATCTGATCCTCTGGTAGCACACACCAAACAACAATACTCTAAGCTCATAGCCACAAGCTCTAAATAAGCCCGATCTCCTCGAAACCCTAACTTAGGGTTGCGGGCCGTTGACAGTAATGCGTCCCACGCAGGATCTCTTCTTCGAAGATGACCGCATTGCAATCTGACGTCTTCCTGCCAGGCCGTTGGTCGAACCTAATAATCTCAGGGTTTAGGATTTAGGAGGGTCAAAGTACCCAATAATTGTATACTCTCCCAAATAGCACCTACAATACGAAACCTAAGTAGCCACTTATTGGGTCCTTTGGACTCTAAAACCCTTAGCATACCCTGTACACCTCTTCTGGAGCCCTTTATAAAATGAAGTCTAAGTGGACCCCTAACGGTTGATGATATAAATCCTGCATTACCCATCATAAGGAGTATACCATAATTCCCATAGTTTAGGGTCCTTAAAGGAAATGCAGGATTTATATCATCAACAGTAATTACTGGGTCCAACCCTATGGGTCGACTGCTTCTTTTCCTGCGGTGTTCGTTGCTGTTGGCTCATGCCCCGGAGTTCCCAAACGCCAAACCCTAAAGATCCCTAAAACCCTAAACCCTAGACATCCCTAAGCATTCGTGCTCAAGAAGCTGTCACCGAAAAATCCAGATACGGGCTTGAGATAGTGAAGCAAGCGGACGCCAACCACGAGAAACGGAAATTAGCCAAAATGCCCCAGGTGGCGTCGCCAACATTAAACGCTAAGCCTTAACCCCTGCAGCTTCAACCCTAAACCTGGGACCCTCAACAAAAAAACCTTGGCCTTACCTTAACCCTGACTTTTAAGGCCTTATATAAGGAAAGCAGATTAAGGATATCGAAACAGGTAGGTTTTGGGGGTTAAGGTCACCCTTACCACCAGGCGCAGGAGTTCAAGCAGTGAGCGCCGCTGAAGTGATCGCTGTACTGCCAGTGGGGCCCACCAGTCCCTGATGTTTTGGAACAAGAAGCTACAGATACCATTCAAGCATATTCGGCAAGATAGAATAATGTAATGAGTTATACAACAGTATGCTGTGCTACAACGTGCTTCGTATGATAGTGCTCGTTGATAAGCTTTGCTATAACGTACTCTCGACCTAGGGCCAAAATGAGGCAAACACAAACACAACCACACAACAAAACTAAAAGAGCCTGGAAGCCAAAGAGAGAGAACCAACAAGAGAACAACACATTCGCGCGCGCACACACACAGTAAAGCAATATTCCCAACACCGACGGTCCAGACATCGAACCTCAAGCAATAGGCTCAAAGTCGCACTGTTGTGATTTGATACAGGGGCCGAAATCATGACCAATGCGGCTCCTTGTTAAAAAGCCCTCAACCTTACACCCTGAATCCCAAGCCCCGAGTCCAAGGGGTGTGCTATAGAAGCCTGACTACTTGGAGGGGCAGGGGACTTGGTAAGCCGTTTATAAGTAGGGTTATAATTGGGTAACTCCATTTAGGGTACTTATAACTCTACTTATAAGCTACGTCCCCTGCCCCTCCAAGTAATTACAAGTTACAAGTATTGTTTCTCAGATCTTTCGTTTTTCATGTAGTATAAGACCCCCAAAGAATTTCAAAACCCCCCAAAGACAAAGCACGCCTAAACAGTTACTGTTTCTCATTCCGAGATCTTTTGTTCTAGATATAGCAAAAGAACAGTGCTCGGCCCCTGTCTTCCTCGACCCCCCCCCCCCCCAACTACCCTGCAACGTACCCCAAATACCCACCATTAAGGACTCTATTAAATTAAGGGGCCCTTACCAAAACCCTAAATCCCTAAACCCAGTAAAAAAATTCTTAAGCCCTAAAGCCCTAATCCCTAAACCCTAAAGCCCTAAACCCTAAAGCCCTAAATCACTAAAACCCTGAATCCCTAAAACCCAAAACCTAAATCCCTAAACCCCGAAACCTAAATTCCTAAACCCTAAAGCCCTACACCCTCAACCCTAAAGCCCTCAACCCTAAACCCGTAACCCCCCAAACCCTAAACCCTAAACCCCTGAACCCTTAAAACCTAAATTCCTAAACCCTAAACCCTAAGCTCTAAACCGTATTGTTCCAAAACCTCGGTTTCAGAGCTGCGACTCTTCGTGCCCGTGCACCTGGCTCGGGTCCGATGGGCTTCGGAGCGCGTCTGGATTTGGGAAGTATCGGTTTTTTCCAAACACCCTCACCATCCATGAATACATATGTACTTGTATATATATATATATATATGTATATGTATGTATGCATATGGCACAATTAATGTGTATATGTATGTATATAATATATGTGTATATATATATATATATGTCGTTCTCTAAAGTAGGGTGGCTTTCGAGGTTCCCAAAATGTTACGGATAGCGTATTAAAGGACCCTCAAAGTACCCTAAGTTAAAGAACTACCCACATATATTCGTAGTACGATATGCCACCAAGCCATGGGCCCCTAAATTGAAGGTTTGGGGATAGGCTTAGGGTCCAGAGTCTAGGGTTCAGCCGTCGGGCTTCAGGGTTGCAATATAGGGCCGCTAGGTAATTAGAATAGGGTTCAGGGTCTGATGCTATGCCATAAGGATGTATTCAGGAACCTTTAGGAATAGTATTTGGTAGTTTTGCGGCTTCTATCAAAGTGCGCCAAGATGTTGATATTCGATTGCTGCCATTTTACTCGTATCATGTATCACTGTTTCATGTTTGCGTTTTGCCTTTTACTGTGGCGTGTGTACCCCGCAGCCCCAAGAATTCATCGATTGTATGGGGCCTTCAATCCATAGGCTCTCATACAGTCTCCCAACCAGCACCCTTCAAGGTACCCTTCATAGAGCCCGTAAATTTAGCTGCGGGTATGTAGACTATGATGGAGGGGTTCCTTGCTTGGGAATTCCCAAGGCCTCCAAAGCCCAGGCAAAATGCCACAAACTCCTTGGCATTCCCCGATGGGCAGCTGCTAAGCAGAAGCCTTGTCTCTTTACAAAACTTCAAGGATCATGGGACTTAGTAAGTAGGCTATGAATGGGGTTATAAGTCCCCTAAATGGGGTTATCCTAATTATAACCTATCTTATAACCTTACTTACTAAGTCCCATGAGATTTTAAGAACGCGCAGCATGGAAAGAGCAGCCCTCAACCCAAACGTTGAGCCTAAGCCCTATATAAGGCCCAAAACCAACCAGACCCTAAAACCAATGAGGTTTAGAGTCTAGAGGGTTTGAGTTTAGGGTTTAGGAATACTGATAATTTAACCCGTCTCCCCAATCACGATTCTAATAGAGATTCTGTCAGTAGGGCTTTCTAAGAAAGGAGGTTCATTAGTCAGTTCTAGAAGTATTTGGGGTTTAGAGTTAAGGGCTTCGCACCAGACGACCATGCAGATCCAAAATTTGTGGCAAGCCAGCAGAATCAGGGTCGCAGCCCTAAATAAGATAGGCCCTTGAACAATCAGGAGGCCGGGGAGGGGCGTTCGGGGATTTCGGGAGTATAGTTGATTATGTAGGGACCGTAAGTCTGTTCTGGGTTGCGGTGATGTGCCGGAGCTTTCTTGCAGTCTTTTGTGAGATGAAGCCCTGAACCCATCAATAGTCAATAGCCCTAAACTTCTCCTAAACTCCAAAGGTATCTGTACAGGGCATCACAGTACTTTGATTACGTACCTCCCCCACAATTTATACGAAACCCTAAACCCAGAACCCTCAAGAAAGAAATAAATAGAAATTGCTTGTCGTTGCTCACTCCCAGCCAGCCCCACATTCAAAAATGAGGTTCCAGTACCAAAACCCTCGCCCCTGGTGGGCCCCTTGAATGAGGTTCCAATCGCAATTTCCCTTGGCCCCTGGCCCCCCTGGCAGCCAATTCAAAATCAGGTTCCAGTCGCAAAAACTCCCCGGCTTCCCGACGGCTCGTTCCAGTCGCAAAACTCGGCCGCGGGGGCTCCACCCACCCCTGTTTGTCAAGACCAAAACTCCGCAAGCCCCACCACACCCCGACCCCCAACCGCAAGCCCTCCTCCGCCACCTCCCCGACCCCCGTCCCAGGCCCAAATTCAAAATGTGGTTCCAAAAACACAAAAGAAACCTGTCAAAATGTTTCGCTCAAAGCGTTTTTGGCACCCAAACCCTTAACAGCTTCTAGAAACCCTAAACCCAGAAGCCTTCAAAAGATTCTTGATGTTCAGATCCCCATATGACGGTAGAGGTGGGATTTGAGCTCGCAAAATTCAGGGTTGGTTGAAGGTGTCGCCTCAAGAGTTTCATATTGTTGATGGACAAAATCCTGCATGACCCTAAGGACTCTAAACTATGGGAACTATGGTATATTCCTTATAATGGGTAATGCAGGATTTTGTCCATCAGCAGTAAGGCTTTAGTGGCGATATGTCGGCTTCTGCTTCGTTTGCGAATTTGTGGAGTTTTCTTGAGTTACTATAGACGGTTTAGGGTTGTAGGTTTTAGGGTCTAGGTTTTAGGGTTTTGGACTCTGCGGACTTTATTCAAGCCGGAAGGGCGCTCTTTCCGAGATTGCTGGTGGACGCACCTCGCTCCGGCTGTATGTTGCCGGAGTTTGTCACGACGATTTTTCGTCTCAAAACTGGCTTTCGGAGTTTAGCTTAGGGTTTAGGGTTTAGGGTTTAGGGTTTTTAGCAAGCGCTGAAGCTTTAGTACAAAATGAAGCTCTAGTTTAAGCTCGTCAGGTTTGATGTAAGGTTTAGGGCTTCGGATTGCTAGTTTGGTTTAGGGCGGGATGCCCGGCGTCCTTATTGTGGGAATCCTGCTGCGAAATCCTGTAGACCCCCAGCCCGCAACCGTTTGGTTCAGGCTTGACCCAAAATCCTAGACCTTTTCCCTGTTGTGCTCCATACAGGTACCGAAGCTGCAATGGGGTTTCAGAGTTTCAAGCTCAGAGAGTTTCCATTGTATACTTGTATATGTATGACGGCTGAGGGCTTACCGCGGGGCTGCGGCTGTTGGGCTGATACCTTCCACCCTAAACCCGGAAATCCCCCAGCCCTACTTGGAGGGGCAGGGGACTTAGTAAGTAGAGTTCTAAGTACCCTAAATGGAGTTACCCCAATTATAACCCTACTTATAAACGACTTACTAAGTCCCTCGCCCCATTTGGATTTTGGGTTTAGTTGTTGTTTGCCGCCATTCCTCTTCTCTTCCACCACGCAGGCCTAGAGCAAGCTGTCCTGCAACCCCGCCAAACGATGCATATAGGGATCAGGGGTTTAGGGTTAGGCCCGCGAAAGCCGCATTTTTGTGTGGTTTCGAACCGATCATTAATTCGCGCGCCACAGGGCATCCGGCCAGACACACCGATCCTCGGATCAGAGCTGAAATCCTTGATCTTTTTTGGGTTTAGGATTAGGGGTTTAGAATTAGAATTGGGGGGGACTGTCTCGTTGAAACCCTAAACCCCAAAACTTTGTAGAGTTTTGACATCTTTGAATTTACAGAGGCTTCATAGGAGCTTCATGTCTAAAACGTTCTGGAGTCCACAGGGGATTGTCGAGGTTTCGGGCTTGCCAGGACCTTCCCAGATGTTTTATCTATATGATTATAGACAGAATAGTGTACCTACCGCCCAACCTTATTCGATTTATGAAGGCACCTTACAGGCCGGCATATTAGTCGAGGGGTCGAGGTAAGGTTCAAAGTTTATGGCATGAGTGCAGCGGAAGGCTCAAACCCCAAAGACGGAGAGCGTAAGGTAGGCTCCTCATGTTAGAAGAGAGTTTGAGGTATGGGAGTTTCCAAAAATAGCGCCCGTATCCTTTGTTGTTAGCCCGTCCGACCCCTACGCATATTAAGTTTGCGGGCGTGGCGAGTTCAGGCAGCTAAGGTTCCAACCCCGAAAAAACCCTAAGGCCTTCAACTAAGCCTATCTAAAGAGACAACCCCAAAATCATCCCAATAATAGGCAATGCACTTGAATTGCAAGCTTCTTTCGGGTCTCGGGGTTCTGGTTTCTGTGCCAGGGTTGTTGGTTCTGATCGGAAGTCTAAGTTTTAAGACTTGGGTTCAGGGTTTCGCGCCGATGGGACATTGGTGAACCCATTCCAGAGTATCAGTTTGATCTGAGATTAACATGGAAGCCCGAATGATTAACAACATTATTCCTTTGGGTCCCTTTCAAAAGCTTTATACAGTATGACAAACCCCAGAACCACATTCTAAGAATTAAAAGGGTCGCGAGTGGTTAGGCAAGAAGGAGATGTGATTTCTTATGACTTCATCGGTCCGGCTTGGGTGTAGGGCTTGAGGCTTAGGGTTTAGGGTTAGGGTTTAGGGTTAAAGGCTTGAGCCAGAGGTCATAATGTCACCTGACTTTCTCCACAGCTACTCAGCTACTCCACCCTCAAACCCTCAAACCATCTTTCCAGATGTTTAGAGCCTTTTGTTCGTTGATGCTGTGCTCCGCTCTCAAACCTCGGGCGTAAAACCCTCGGGTGCTTTTTCGAGCCAAAATGCACAGTGTTTACTCGCTTCAGTACCTTTGTGTCAGGTTTTGTCACCAATTATCTTAATTTGTGTGTCTTTGTCTCCATTTCTCAATTTTGTCGTTCGTTGGCTTCATGTGTCATCAATTGCCTGGGTGACACAGGTCTTTATCCTATTGCTCGAAGGATCACGGGGCTTAGTAAGTAAGATTACCAGTACCTTAATGGGGTGATGTAATCATAAGTATTTTTGCCCATCATGTTGTGCCTCAGGTGCAGGCCCCTCTACTTGAAGGCTCCTCGCGCCCTGAACCTGTTACACAAACTCAAAGGTCTGCATCATTCATTGAGGCCCTTATACTCAGGTATTGCTAGCACCCCACACTCGTTCACCCGCGCGTGTAGCCGGCCGGCAGCTGCTCTGGGTTGCTAATCAGCTCAAGTGCTTGCGTTCTTGACGGATCCACGCTTGAATCGCAAAAGCGGACAGTGCACATGCGGTTTGGGGCCTGGCGTTGATAAGCATCGCCAGTTCATGGTTGGGATTTTGATTCACAGTTTCTTTACCTT
The DNA here is from genome assembly GCA_905221615.1 of Symbiodinium sp. CCMP2592. Classification (NCBI taxonomy): domain Eukaryota; class Dinophyceae; order Suessiales; family Symbiodiniaceae; genus Symbiodinium; species Symbiodinium sp. CCMP2592. The sequence continues at coordinate 1,210 of CAJNDT010000142.1, read as the reverse complement.
ATTGGGTTCAAATATCCATACAAAGGTAGATATTGGTCAGTTTTGCAAATCAGCAAGCCTTGTTGTGTGCATTCGTGTTGGACACGGCAAGGGGGCTCAAAATCAGAATCATGCATCGGAGCACAATCACAGACACAGCAACCATGCTGTCTCCCCACACAATTTTTGTACCGTTTCGAGGCCTATGATAGTGTATCCAAAAACAAGATCCTAGGGTTAGTCTACAGTTGACCAAGGGCCACAGCCACCAAATAGAAAGACGAGCTCCGAAGAGGTCAGGTATAAAGGGACACTCAGCCGTGAAGGTAACAAAAGTCCTTTTTATCTGCGTTACGTTGCGCAGTATGATACGGTATCTGTGCGAGGGCGATACTACGGAAAACATCGTTGAATATAGCGCCATGCTGAGCCCAGACCGTCAGCGTTTGCTAGCCGCGCTTAGTCAGAGTCTCGGTGGCAGCTTGAGCGATTAGGGGCTATCGCGATGGACACGATACCGTTGATGATATAAATCCTGCATGACCCGTACTAAGGACTATACGATAATTCCCATAGTTTAGGGTCCTTGAGGTAATGCAGTGTTTATATCATAACCAAAGACCCTACAACCCTATAGATCCCTTAAAGGAGCCCCTTAAAGGTACCCTTATAGGTCCCTTTAAAGGAACCCTAGGATTTATATCATCATCAGGAGGCAAGGCTGAGGGCTTAGGGATATCCGCCAGCGTACTATAAGGGTTCCTTTAAAGGGCTCTATAAGGGTTTAGAATTTAGGGGTTCCTTTAAAGGGATCTATAATAAGGGTTCTATTAAGGGTTTAGGGTTTTGGAGTTTCCAAAAATTAGGGACCTTACTTTGGGGTCCTTATAATAGGGATCCTACCATTTAGGGTACTCTATTAGGTTCCCCTATTTTCGGAAACCCCCATATATTATAGGGGCCTAAATAATTTCCAATACTATTTTAGGGGGCGTTCCTTATTATATCTATGGTAGACCAGGTCGCACAACCCTTTTTCTAACTATCAGTTCAGGCCCCTATATTAGGTTTCAAAGAACGTGAAGCGACTGGAATTAGGTGGCTGGGTTTTCGTGAAAGAGTGGCATCGAAAATTATTCGAACTGGTTCTAGGGTCGGTCTCGAAACAGCCACATGAGCAAATCGATGAATTGCATTCCGAAGAAAATTATAGATTCTACACTTATTCGCT
>CAJNDT010000141.1:172436-295620 GCA_905221615.1 Symbiodinium sp. CCMP2592 | reverse complement strand
CAGAGCAAGGTATTGTTTCCCGACCACATCCTCGACAGCAGGGCTGTGTGCTTTCAGAACCGCTCAGGTTTCAGTGGCATAGCGACATCGTGTCGAAAGTCGTTGAGTAGACTTCCAGCAAATGACCGTAGGTTTAACCAAACCTCTTGCAGCCACAGCACCTCGGATTGCAACTTTCCCAGCAAGCCGCAGCTGCAGACGGTAGCACGAAGGGAATAGCAGAACCTAGCGCCACCACGACCAGCAGTACCGTGTTCATATCCGAGTCTCCAGAACACTTGCCAAACGATGTGGAATGGGCTGCTACAAGCTGTGGAGCGCCGATGGCGACGGGACCCGAAGCCTTCAATGAGGGTTTAGGGTGTAGGGTAATTTTGGGGGCGTAAATAATATCCAATACTATTCCAAGACGGCCACAACACTTGTGCCAAGCACAGCGGTGACGAGAACGACACCCACGGCCATTGTAAAGGCAGAGGAATAGTGATAGTGGCGGCACTGGGAGACTGCAAGAACAGTCAACGCAATGTGGTCATGGTCGATGATCTTATGCTGGATAGCGGTGCTCGGATAGCGGTCACAGCAGTGCTACCGAGATGTGCTTGTATCATATACACAGCTAGCAATCGAACATGATATTGTAGGAACCTGATTAAGAAACCCCGAGCCCATAGCCCCAAAATAGTAGGATTCATATAGGAACCCCAATAAAGGCCCAAGGTTTCTTAATCAGGTTCCTACATCATGAGTCAAAGAGCCTGTGCCGAATGTTTCAGGGCTTGGGCCACTGACACAGACCATATCTACCCAGACAGACCCCGGGGAGGATCTAAGGGTACTTTATAGGAGCCCCATTAAGGGATCTACTTTTTGGATTTTTCGGGGTTCTGGGTACATACGAAATCCTTCTCTAAACTCGAATTAACCCTTCAACCCGAAGCCCTAAGCCCTAAATCCTAAACCCTACACCCGAAAGCTCACAACCCTACTCGTGAACCCTGAACCCTAAGCCCTCTAGCAGGAATTTCGTTCGACGGCGCTCCCCTGGGGTCCGAGACTACGGTTGATGATGCAAATCCTGCATTACCTTAAGGACCCTAAACTATGGGGATTGTGGTATATTCCTTATTAGGGGTAATGCAGGATTTATATCATCAACAGCAGTACTGCCAGGATCATGGGACTTAGTAACGACGGCTATGATCAGGGTAACTGTACTTATGATGACTTACAACCTCAATGAAGGTACTGAGAACCCTACTTACTAATCCCCAGCATCCTCCAAGTAGGCACTCTTCTCTCGGGTGGCAGATGGTCCAGTCTTGTACCATACCTGTGTCTGTTGCCTCACAGCAACTAAGCACGAACATCCTGAAGTCTGCGGCCTAAGCCATAAAAAAGCCTCAGCCCTGAACCCGTAGTTTGGATGCAATGGCTAAAAGACACGAGGGTTCAAAAAAAAAGAATAAGCTTAGATACAAGATTGCTTCTTCATCGCAGGACAGCGATGCTCGGAATTCTCAGCTCAAGGCTGGGTGGCGGTAACCGGGTCCTTGTGATCCAACCCATGACCTCTGATGATGATATCTGCTCGCAGATGCAACTTTCGACGACCAGGTGCATGCACCTGGGGTTCCCACTTTCCTTTCGTGAGATGCAATACGAAAGACGGCAATGTCGCTTTCTCCCTGCTACTGCTGCTGCTAATGCTGCCTAGCATCGAAAGATCATCTCCTTCTTAGCGGCTTCGAGCATGACACTTGCTGCGTTGAGCAGGCCCTGGTAACCTGACTCGAATGCTGCGAGGGATTGGAAGCGGCAGGTGCTAGAGTGTTTTCAGGGACTATTCGGTCCGGCAGCATGGGTTGTGGCTGATGTTCGATGGGTCACAGCGCACCGGGGGGTCTTCCTGTCACGAAAAGCCTCTTTTGTCACTCTGTTTTTGGAATTGCTGCAGTTATTGGGTGGTGCGGGCGTGGTGATCGGCGCAGTGCTGCTGGTGGTTGTGGCCTCAGCTCGCGGACAGAGCTGCCCAGGACGGGGTGGTTCAGAGCTTCGTTCTATTGGTTGACGTGATTATTCAACATGAGTCTTTTTTACCTACTAGCATTGCGATTATTATTGCTTCTGTTACTAGTATTTTCATCTTCTTACTTTTCTAACCAGTATCCGTATTCTTCCTACTCGAGTTTTTTTATTCGCATTGGTACTGTTACTACTGTGGCAGTATCGTTATCAGTGTTGTTATGAGTAGTTTTAGTGCTATTCTCATTACCTTAACTATTGTGAGTTTAAAACAACCGCTACCATTGTGCGCTGTTGTGTTTCACTACCAATATCACTATTGTTACTAGTAGCATTAGCATCACTACTACTGTTACTATTTTTCTTACCACTATTATTCGTATCATGAGTATTACTTTTGTTTTTTTACGGTTATTGTGAACATCATTGTTTCGATTTTTAGTTTTAGTATTAAATCTCCACCATAAAACCACCTAGGCCTAGAGCGCCAAGACCTGAATCTCACGAATCGTCGAAGGCACGACGCCTTGCAGCGAAGTCCCAGCCTCCACCAGCCCTGAACCCGGAAGTTTCCAGCAGCTCACAGCTTCAGGGTTTAGGGGTTTAGGGGTTTAGGGGTTTAGGGGTTTAGAAATTAGGAGTTTAGGGTTTAGGGTGCAGGCTTTATGGTCTGGGGTTTAGAGTTTAGAGTTTAGGGCTAGTACAAGGATTTCTGGGAGGCTTACTAGACGGGTTGGGTGCATAGGGCTACGATGTGGGGTGCAGCGCTCAACTTTTTTCCTCAAGGCTTTGGTTTATCAGGTTGAGGGTTCAAGGCTTGAGGCTTGGTTTAGGTTTGGAGTATGTCGGGGTTCCTAGGGTTCCTTCAAAGGGGCCTGTGAAGGCTACTAGAAGGGATCTATAGTGGGGCGAGGTTTAGTTTAGGTTTGGAGTGTATAATTGGGGTAACTCCATTTAGGGTACTTATAACTCTACTTATACTACTTACTAAGTCCCCTGCCCCTCCAAGCAGGTTCAATTCTAGGAGTCGAGTCGGATTGCTTTTCCTAGTAGTAGTAGTAGTAGTAGTAGTAGTAGTAGTAGTAGTAGTAGTAGTAGTAGTAGTAGTAGTAGTAGTAGTAGTCGTGGTGGTGGTGGTGGTGGTGCTGGTGGTGGTGCTGGTGGTGGAAGTTGCAGTGGTAGCGGTAGTGGTCGTTGTCGTGGTGGTGCCGCGAACTTAATGCGGATTTGTGTGGCAGGCGTGGTACTCCAGGAAACTGCCCTGCCCTGCGCTGCCCTGCAGTCGTAGTCGTAGTAGTCGTCGTAGTAGTAGCAGCAGCAACAGCAGCAGCTGCAGCAGTTATTACGACAGTGGCGGTAGTGCTAGCAGGGTGGCATTGGCTTCGGTGATAGCAGAAGCAGCGTAAGGCTTAAGGCCTCTCGGGACTACTTTAATCGGTATGCGTTCTGCAAGTACAGTGCAGGCCATGTATCATGTACTAGCAACGCCGTGATTGCTCCACTTCTGTGTCCATGCCGTAACCATGACTAGGACTACTTCCAGTCGGCTATAGTTACTGCAGTTTTTGCAGCAACCCTGCGACCACCGGCTCAAAGACGTACTGAAACTTGTGCTGTGACCAACATGGCGGCTGGAATCTCATGGCCGCTTCTCTTACTTTCTTTGGTAGCAGTTTCTGTGGCATCAAGCGGAGAGCTCGCTTGCCTGGAGGACGACTCCTTGGGCTTTACGGCCCTCGTTCAGACAGATCAACATCGGAGGCATCGCGCGCTGCAAGCTGTCGGCACCAACCGTAGCCGAGCGCTGCCGACTTCTGGGAGCCCCCCGGTTCCCGACGTCAGGGCCTCCTTCGCGGCCATGGGGCAAAATGGTCAGGTGATCAAGGTCAACAAGGGAAGGCAGGTGCATTTCTCCGTGATCCCTTAACCCCTTACTCCCTGTAAGCCTGAAACACATCCCTGAAATCCGACGACCCCTGCAGTGTGTGGCCTCTGGACCACTATAAGAACTACATGCCTCCGTATGCTGAGCACATCGAGTCGATCCAGCGCTTCAAGGGCAACTACCTTGTCTTCTCAGGAGCCTGAGAAAGGTTTAGGGGTCCCTTTAGGGTTCCGTTAAAGGGATCTATAAGGGGTCCTTTAAAAGGGATCTGCAGGGCTTTATAGGGTTTAGGGTTTAGGGTACTTAAAGGATCATGGGACTTAGCAACTAGAGTTATTATTAAGGCAACTATACTTATGGTTACCCCAATTCGGGTACCTTTTCACTTTGCTTACTAAGTCCCATGATCCTCCAAGTAAGAAAGGCCCAGAGCCATTACCTATCCCCTTCTGCCAAGGCTCTCCCGAAGATTTTTCAATGGCACGTAAAGTCGTGATGATCAGTATTACGCAAGTCACCGTTATATGTCACCATCACTTGTACTTTTGCCATCATTCTCTTGCCATACATGTTTTCTTCGCCATGCAATGGACGACCCAGAGACCCGAATCTCCCTTAATCCTAGCTACGTATCCGTGCACCGAGCATCGGGTTGGGGACTGAGACTAACCCACATCGGGCTTGTGGAAGTTTCCTTTACCCTTAATCAATGAAGAAGTTTTTGACAAATGTAGCTGCCTTGTGCTGATTTAGGGAAGATTGCTTAACGAAGTCTACGCGGAATATTGGGGGCTCTCTGGGGAGCTCTTGGACGGGCAGGAGCGGAAAGCGACGCGGGCGACCTCTTCATTGCCGTTTTGCAGGGCACTGGCTCGGGCCCTCTTGGCCCGCTGAGTGGGCAGGTGCGGGTCTTAAGCAGTGTTTAGGGTTTTCTGTTTAAGGTTTGGGGCGTTTGGGGTGTTTGATTTGGGGTGTTTGGGTTTGGGGAATTGGCGTTTTAGGGCTTTAAGGTTTCCGGTATGGGGTTTAGGAGCCCAAACCCCAAACTCCAGCACGTTTTGGAAGAGACTCGTTGGAGATATGCAAGACGGTACTCACACAAACTGTGTTTTGAAACCGGGAGTACAGTAAAGCATTAGGCAGAGAGGAGCCTATGCCTCTTGGGCCAATGCCCGAGGTTGTGAAGCGGGTGATCGTGGACTCGACCCTGACCCATGCTGGTGGCCTTCAGATCAGTGGGGATTTGCTGGCAATTGGGGCCGAAGCGCAGTGCTCACCCATGCAAAGAGTGTTTGGAGGCTGCAGCAAAAGATCGCAGGTTTTCTTCTTCGACGTGTCTGATCCAACGAACCCAGTCAAGCTACCTACTGTGATTGACAGGCCCGGTAAGACTGCTGGGGCTGTCGGAATTGGACGTCAGGAAAATGGTAAGTGGCTAGTAATGGTGGGTGATGGTGACAACAACAATATCGATATCTACTCGGAGGGGGATGATGGATCCTTCAGCCTCATAGCATCTTGGAGCAAGTACGAGCTTCTGAAGGATGCGGGCGTGGCTGGTGGCTACAAATCCTACCAGAACATGAACATTCTCCTCCAGAGCGATGGGCAGATTTTCATCGTGTGCACCGCGCTCTCTTCCATGATCATGGGCTCTGACTACTTCGATCTCTTTACTGTGCAGCCTTCTGAGGGCAGGGCTACGATCACCATGGTATCCTCCAAAAAGGCCCGGGTCACCCTAAACCCCTAAACCCTAAGCCCTATAAACCCCTAAAGACACAACCTAAACCCTAAAAGCCCTCAACGCGGATTCTAACCGCTCCACAGAGCCAGCGCAACTTCCGGGTTCCAAAATCGAAACACGGAGGGGCCGTAATGGAAGAAGCTCGTTGGTAGTGGTTTAGGGCTTGAGGGTTTGGGGTATAGGATTGGGTTCACTCCTGGTTTGAGCAAATTCCTGAGGCCACCTGCCACGGTTGTACCTTCGCCGCTGGCGCAGGGATCTATGTGAATCCGGAGAATCCTTCACAGATGCTGGGCTATGCGTCGGGCTGGTTGCCCTCTTCGAACTCGCTTTCAAGCTTTCCAGCGAAAGGCGATACCATCTTCGTCAACGAGTTCTGAATCATTTTATGTAGGCTGCAGTGGGCTACAGTATCTTTTGTTCGGGAGTTAGCTGCATGCTTCTCCCCTCAGTGCCCGAAGCTCATGAGCCACTGCAGAACGTTTTGAAAGATCCAGAGATGCCCGCAGCGCGCGTGGTCTCCTCTGTGCGAGAGCCATGCAGGCAAGTCGTTCAAAAAGAGCTCAGAGGAGCCAGGGTGGATAGGTTTGAACGAAGCATGGTTCAGGGTTTCGAACTTTCGCCTCTGTTTCGCATTTGCTGTGAAGATCCGTGAAGGTGCAGTGTTGACATGCCGAATGTACAAGTGCCCACTTCACGGCGAAACACAAAAAGTCTTTGACACAGACTCTTGTTTGACGATCGTTGCGCCGAGGTGTACATTGCGCTGTCTGCTGCGCTTCAGCTCTTGAGACAGAGGAAAGTACAGGCCCGGTGGTGGGGTGTGGAGCACTGTTGAAAGCTGTAAGGTAGTATGGCCGTAGAGAATGTACGAGCAGCAAAAATCCTGAACACTCAAAACGATTGCACGTTCGGGCCTGATGAGAGGAAGCGACAGCGGTGCGAAACTCTGCTTAAGTCTTTGATGGTTGAGCCTGTTCCGGGCCTTCCTCCAGCATGGCTGCAGAAGCGCCTGCAGAGGTAGTATTGGGTATCCAGTACTAGAGACAGAGAGCAAAGGGGCGTTTCATATAGATACACCATGCATGCATGTATGCACGTGTGCAGTACGCATGTATGCATGTGCGCATGTATGCATGCATGTATGTATGTATTATATATGATATATGTATGCATGTATGCATGTGTACACGTGGCCAATGACTGTAGGAGCTGCTCTACAGCGAGGGCGGCCTCCTGACACTGCAGATGAAGGAAAGCCAGGCAGCTGCCGCCGATTGCATGAGGTTTCGGGTTTGGGGTTTAGGGTTTAGGGTTTGGGGCAATATAGGGGCGTTAATAATCACCTCTACTTTTTCGGGGTTCCTTATCATAATAATTCAACACACCACCAAAACCCTGTTCTAAATATTGAGGCTCCCACATTGTTGGGAAGTCTTCCTGCCTGAAGCTCACAGTAGTTCCTGCTCACAGCGAAAGCAGATACGTGTAATGTAGAGGCCTTAATAGTTAGAATAGGGTAGTATAGCATAATATACCCCCAAACCCTATTCTAATTATTAAAGCCCCTACATCATAGTACCCTGAAAGATCCCCTATAGTAACCCTTACAGATCCCTTTAAAGGAACCCTATTCTACTTATTAAGGCCGCTACATTACCTGTACATGGCCAGGCGGGCTCTCGATTTCTTTCTCAGCTTGTGCCTGGCAGCGAGGAGAGCGCTCCAAGTTTGGGGGTTGTTCAGCGTTTAGGGGTTTAGAGATTAGGGGTTTAGGGTTTAGGGGTTGGGTTTAGGGGTTTAGGGGTTTAGGGCTTGGGGCTTGGGGCTTGGGGTTTGGGGTTGAAGCGTGCAAGGGCCGTGGCTAAGGGTCTGAGTTCAGCTGTTAAGGCATGGCCTAAACATTCAATGGCTTCTACGGTTCAGGGTTACGACGTTCGGGGGCAGTTTTGGGATTATCTGGGCCGACAGAAGTACAGAATCTGTGAGGCCTAGATGTTCACGGGTGCACCAGGGGTTCAGGCGTCGGTTTTCAAGTAGTTGGCTAGTAGTTGGCTCCGAGGCGGAAGACCAAACATAGGAGCCTCGACAGGTGAAGGATTCCTTTATGACCCTTATGTAATCCTAGACGAAAATGATCACAAGGGTGCACTCCCATACTTCAAAGTCCCGCTGCTAGCCTCGCAGTCGCAGGCGAAGGTTTTCGACGTGGCCGATGAGGCAGACGCTACGACGATGTTGCTAAAAGTTACGGAGGATGCTGAAGGTGACAGGCTCCTTCTTCGATTGCTCTAGGATGGAGCACAGGCAGCCAGGGGTGAACGCTCCGAAATGCAGTGGGGCTTGGCACCTACATTCATTTGGAGCTTTCGCGGCACTCCGAGCCCTAGACCCAATAGACCCTGTAGATCCTGAGCCATAAGCCATACTTCATAATATTACACTATGTATGTACGTATACATACATACATACATATATATATATAACATATATATATATATATAATATAACACACACACATATATATATATATATGTATATATATATATAACATATATATTTATATATAGCATATATATATATATATATACACACAGACTTACATATAGAGGTTGATATGTACAGAGTATGTATAACCCAGCTCTGAGCCGTGCGCTCTTGTAGCAGGCCCTGGTCTCCCTCCGCTTCGCGGCACCAGCAAAGGGCACCTCCCAGGCTCCCCGGAGCCATGAAAACGCCTGGCCCAGGATTTTAGCGGGTGTGGGGTAGGGTTTAGGGTTTAGCGGTTTAGGGGTTTAGGATTTCGAGTGTTTAGGGGTTTAGGGTTTAGTGTGTTGGTAGTAGCTGTTGTGTAACATAGAATCCCAAACGATTACCAACATTACTCCGTAGGATCCTTGATTACGGTTCAGAACCTGATCATGAAATCCTTGCCCTATACCGTCAAAATATTAGGATTCATAGTCAGTGCCCTAATACAACTAGGGTCTCTTAGTCAGGTTCCTACACTGTAATACTTGAACAGGCCCTTTAGAGTAGGAGTTGGAGAACAGAGAGGACGCAAGAAGAGGGGAGTTCCTAAGCCCTAAAACCGTAAATCCTAAGCCCTAAACCCTAAACCATAAACCCTAAGCCCTAAACCCTAAGCCGTAAGCCCTCAACCCTAAGCCGTAAGCCCTACACCTTCAACCCAAAAGCCTGAAGTTTCTGTCTCGAGGGTCCCCATCCTCAGTCTTCAAAAAGGATCCACTTAAAGGGACATGGGACTTGGTAACAAGGGTTATCCTTAAGGTGACTATACTTATAACTACTTATAACCCCAGTTAAGGTACTTAGAACCATACTTACTAAGTCCCAGGATCCTCTAAGCAAGTCCAAGCGGCCTCCGGAGAGGCGCTCTCCTTGCTGCTGCCCTTGATCTTCTTATTTGTGTGGTATCAGGTTGCAAAGTCCAGGCCTCGGAAGCTTGTCGACTGCATCGGTTTAGGGCTTTGGGTTCAGGGCTTAGGGTGTAGGTTTGACGATTAAAGGTTTAGGCGCAGCCTTCCAGCAACCGCTCGTGTTGCCATCACCATCTGAACAGCTTGGCTGCGCAGTAGCATCGCGTAAGCCGCACAACTGAGGTCACTGATCACACGAGAAAACAAGTGGACACCGACAAGAAGTCGTCTGCGGACCGTGCCTGTGTTGCTGGGAGACGGTTCTGCAAAGCGCAGTAGTTGCCGTAGTCCTCCCTAAAGTGCCTTTTGCTGCAGACACCGCCGTCCGGCCAATGACAGGCCCCGAGAAAGAACGACCTTTGCGGACGTTGTGAGCCGCAGCAAGGCTGCCAGCGCTATGCGAGCGGATAGAACTTGTCTCCAGTTATATTATTGAGCTATCATCATAAGATATGATATGTTACATTCAACATGATCCCATTCTATTTATGAGCTAGCGGCGCACACTTCCCCAATGCTGCATGTACCGACGCCCTTCATCCCTTGGTTATTCATAAACCAGCAGGTTGAGCTCAGTGAGATCGTGGAATACCTGAACCACCCTGCGAAGTTTAAGGAGGCGCCCCGACAGCTTGGGGGTTTAGGGTCGGGGGAATGAGAAGTGAAGCTGACTTAAGCAACCGGGTCCAATCCTTCGTTTTGGTCTCGCGAAGTGCTCATTCCCAACCCCACGAATTCCCACAAGGGTTCCCTTAAATGGATCCTTTAAGGGATCCGTTTACCCTGCCCACTGAGCTCGACGATATTCTTCTACAATCTGCAAGAGTGTTCCGACCTCTGTATCACCCTAGGCTAAATCCGAGCGGATAGGATCCTTCATCCTAAACCCTCCTAGACCCGAAAAGCCCAGCCCCAAACCCTGAACCCCAAGTTCTAGAACCCTAAGCCCTCAACCCTGAAGCCTGAACCTCAACCCTAAACCAAAAACACAAGGCCGGTGCGAAAATGCCTCGTGGGGCCCTCCTTGTCGGCTGGGGCCTTGGTATGCCTTTTGGATTCAGGTTCACAAAGATGCGGGGTTCAGAGGTTTGAGGTTTAGGATTGGGGTTTCAGGGGTTTAGGGTGCAGGTTTGATTTGGGTTCCGGAGGCCTGATTACTTGAACTTGGGTTCTATGTCCGAAAACAAGAATCGTACTTAAAGGATCATCCGACTTGGTAACTAGGGTTGTTATTAAGTAACTATACTTATAGCCAACCCTAATTCAGGTACTTACAACCATACTCACTAAGTCCCATGATCCTCTAAGTAGTACGTATGTGGGGGAACCTGGAGAGGGCTGGTCAGCAGGTTCGCCAGCACATGCCAGCAGTGCCAAGCTTGGCTCTGGAGACTTTGTTTGCCGTCTCGCCTGGCTGATCCTGCTGCATACGTCTGTGGCTGGCAGCGTTCCAGGCTGTTTCGGGTCTAGTTGAGGGTTGAGGAGGGTTTGCAAAAAAAGGGGCGGCCAGTTGTCTCCAAGAAGTGGCGGTGCCATCGTCGAATGAGGCCCAAGCGGCACGGGGAAGACCCTGCTGGCGCGAGCAGTTGCCGGTGAGGTGTGGATAAAAGGGCTCCAAGAGTGGGAAGGGGCCCAAACAAATTACCAAGACTATTTTGGGGGGGTTCCTTATTGCATTTATACATAGTAGACTGGGCTCCAAAACCATATTCTAATTATTCAGGCCCCTATGTTACCTTCATGCCACCTTTGGAGGGAGCTTTGCGGTCCTTCAGGGTACCTGCAGTCAACTTCCAAAGAATTTATTCAGGGGTACACCTGGGGCATAGTGGATACCAAGGTTGTGGAGGGTCATGGGTCGTGTTAGCATGCCAGTGCTTTGCCCTTGCCGTTGCTGACCAGCTTAGTAACCCTTCGCCCGCTCTTCCGCGAGCCGTGGAGCCTGCTTGGTCTTTCCATCTCTGCTACTTCCTCTTCTCCATCACACTCGCGAGCTTCGCCCTGGCTCACTCTCGCGCATTCTTCGCTTCCCTAGAGAGGGTAAGTTCACCCGGCTCCAGATCTAGAGCTCCGAGCTCAGAAATGGTACTTGCTGTTGTTTCAGGATGCGTCCTCACTTCTACCATCGAACACTCGCTGGCAGAATCAACCCTAGACCCTAAACCCCCGGAAGGCAAACTGCAGCTTCCTCAGTGCCTCTGCCTCGGAGTTCGTCGAGGCCTGCACGTCGGTCTCAAGCTCGTTGGAATGTTCCGGAGACCATTTCCTTGCATTGCGTATATTGCTAACGTCATCTTGCGCCATGTAGCATGATCTTTTGATAGGCCTGACAGGTATCTTTCTGAAAAGCCCTGGCTGTGTCGACTGCTCTTTGGGGCCGCCTAGATGCTTCGCTCGCGCAGCATCGTGCATGTAGCTGGAAAGGTGTTCGGCGGTAGGGTCCCCCTAAACCCTAAACCCTAAAGCCTAATGCTAAACCCTAAACCCTAAACGTGGTAAGTTATGCATTGCTCTGACCTGACACCTGAAATTCCGAAGCCCCAGTTCCCAACCCTATCCCCAAACCCTCAACCCCGAACCCCCCCCCCCAGGCTACACAAGCCACTAATTCAGGGGCCGTTTTGCAATAGTATTAAGGTAATTATAGAATATTGGGCCCCAAAACCCTATTCTAATTACGAAGGCCCCCATCCTAAACTCCCAAGCCTTCTTCCCCGTGGGCGCCCGCGCCAGTCAAAGGAGGGGCCTAGGCACCCAGGGGCCCGGCTCGGGAGCGCCGAGAGCCGCGTGGCCAGGGCCCCACGCGGGGGGCCGGAGGCGGAGGTCTTCTAAAGTTGAAGGCGTCTTTTTTTGTACTATACTAAACCCTAAACCCTAAACCCTAAGCCCTAAACCAGTTGATGGACAAAATCCTGCATTAGCCATTTTTTGGAATATACCATAGTTCCCATAGTTTAGAGTCCTTAGGGTCATCCAGGATTTTGTCCATCAACAGTAGGGGCCCAAGTACTTGCGAATACTATTTTGCGGGTGCCTTATTGTAAGTATATATAGTTTAGTATCCCCAAAACCCTATATTCTAGTTATTCAGGCCCCTGTATCATCGTTTCGGCTTTGGGCGGATGTTTGGATGTGCCTGCGTGAGATTCCACTAAGAGGCCGTGCCTTTCCTCTAATATCGTAACACTCTCGGCGGTCGATTGTCTTATGCTGATTCCTCTTTTGTTCAAAAGGTGCCCTCAAGCAGCCTGCTGAGCTCATTGCACTCTTCTCCGGGGCTTATATGGGACCCCTAAACCCTAAACTCCATAAGGCAGAGATTTCCGATTCAGGTTCCTGGTAGCAGAGATGTCGGTGCTAATAGCAAGATTCCCAACCCCCGCTTACGGTTTATGATATAGATCCTGCATTACCTCAATGACCCTAGGCTATGGGAATTAAGGTATATTCCTCAGTATGGGTGATGCAAGGTTTTATCCCTGAGCCCTACAGTACCCTTAAAGTAACAATTATGGATCTCTTTAAAGGAACCCTTGTAGTACCCTAAACCCTAATCCCTGAATCCTCGAGGTCGGCTGGTGGAGCCATGGACGCGAAGAAAGGGGGACGGGACCGCGTTTGGGAGGCACTCTTTGACGCTTCAGGAGCGTAGCCGCTTTGGATCAGGGTTTCAAGGTGAAGCTGACGCCCGTAGCCAGAAGATTTGAGTCGATTGCCGAACCTTAAAATACAATGTGCGGTTTTGTTGCCAGGGTGGTCATACTGTTATTGACCACTTCAGCCCTTTCTACAGCCGGGGACCCAGTGTGCTGTCAATGCCACGATCCGGAAGCTAGTGCGTCGGCATGCTGCAGTTCTCAGTGCTTGCGACGCAGGAGGACTTGATGTGGCAAGCCCTAGACACCCTCAACAATACACCCTGGACTCCTTCGGCCCTAAACTCTGCAATCCCTAATCCCTAAACCCTACTCCCTAAACCGTAATCCCTAAACCCTAAACCCCACTCCCTAAACCCTAAACCCCTAATCCCTTATCCTTATCCCCTAAACCCCTAAAACCCTTAACCCCCAATCCCCTATCCCCTAATTAAGCCCCAATCCCCTATCCCCTAATTAACCCCCAATCCCCTATCCCCTATCCCCTAATCCCTAAACCCTAAACCAAGGCAAGTATGCTGACACCACAGCAGCCAATGACAGGATCCGCGAGGAGCGATGCAAACGCGAGGGCCTTCATAATAAGAATCGCAATAATAATGATAGAAATCATGTTCATAATAGATACAATAATAATAGTAGAAGTATAGTAGTAATAATAATAACAATAATAGTTGAAGGTATAACAATAGTTATCACAGTAATAAGAATGATAATACAAAGGATAATCATTATCATAACAGTAGTAGTAGGAATAGGGTTTTGGGGTGACTATCGTGTGATCATATTCACGAGCTGCAAGAAATTCGCACATAGCTGTTGAGCATTGCCAAGATGCCTGAACAGGCTCAGCCGCCAGCATGCTTCCTTCTGCAATGTGTTTGAGTAGGAGACTATCGTATAGAGGTGCTGCAGACATGATAAGTATGGCGTCGCGCAAATCTTTGCTGTCTTGTGGGGTGAACTAATGCAAACATAAGAGTCCTGATATAAGGGATCCTTAATCCTACCTACCTTCATCCCACCTTTGGAGGCCTCCAATATTAGCCTGTCACCCTAGACCCTAAACCCTGCTATGAGACAGGCTGCCATGCTGATGTGCGTGACAGAAGGGCAGATAGAGGATGGAGACCTGGAAGAGGCAACGACAGCGTCTGAAGGCCGGGGGTCTTTGAAGCACTCGGGTTTCTGTGCTATTTTGATGCCTGAATATAAAGTTTTGTTATCAATGAGTCCCAAACAGTGTTCTAGTTAGTAACGCCCGTAAATTATCTGCACGTGGCCCGTTCCAGGCTGCCTGGAAATTTTCAGAGAAGAGGGTGACGAAAGAGGCTCGGATCTTTTCCACCATGGCGTAAATGTTCGGGACCTTGCTTCCCTTGCCCCTGACCAAGTATTTGATAGACATGTCACACAACTTTCCTCTTCAGCGATTGATTGCGGATACTATGAGCAGCGTCTAGGCCTCTGCTGAAAGCAGAAATGCAGGTACACGCGATGCCCTCCGACTAGTTATCCACGTTTACCGTGCAAAGGCGGACGAGGCGCTTGCTTGACGATGGGTTGATTGATCCCAGCTGCGGTTTGCTACTCCAACACTTCGCTTGCACTGTCTGGCTTCCAGCGCATCTCGTGATTTTGAATTGTGCAGGCCCGCAACAAAGGCGAACGAGCTGACGTGCTGAGCTTAGACGTGTGACAGCCGACATGCTGTGCTACCTGCGGCAAGCCTGCTTGCAGCGGAGATGCGGGTAGCAGCAGGGCAGCAGCATGTGCGCTCTGAGAGACAGTGCCCGGCACCCGGAAAACTTACATTCCGCAACAATCCCTCTAAGACAGTCTATAGTCTAGAACGTCACATATAAGCCCCTGATGCACTTAACGTCCGAAGCCATCTGCTTCCCAGAGCGTTCCAAGGCTCGTGAGCTGCTAGAGAAGGCCGAAGCTATGGCAGAGGAGGCACGTTATCCGGCATTGTAACTACGGCGGCCCTGAATCCTTGAACCTTACGGGTTGGGTCAGAGTTGGTTGCCGTGACATGCTGGGAGAGTAGCTGGCGGAGACGCGGGAGCGACTGAATTCCTCTAGACGTGCAAGCCCGCCTCCACTATTATCCAGGTTTGGCCCTACCCATGCCCAGCTGAGCCCGAAGTGTACTGCGTGGACTCTGTGCAGGAACTTTCGAACTACCGAGACGCCGGCGACGACCTTGGTCAGGCGGACGATGCACGGATTTTAGATGCGTTCTCCAGTTTGGGAGCAGGCGGTGCACATGGGCGCCTTCGGCGGTGCTGCTTCACACCTGGGCTAGGGGCGAGGGCTTGGATGGTAGGGAGACTTCCATCACTGTAAGGGCATTCTGGTATGTTACTGGGTCCTGTCTCCATGTTGTGGTCCCTCCTGTTACAAGCAAACGCCCCAATAAATTTCTTGGTGCCTTTCATGCCCCGGAACTGGAAGCGTCTTCATGTTCGATGTGCTTCACCCCTGCAGGGCTGTATGCTGCTCTCGATGGCGGAAGCCGCCTGCGCCTACCGGGGAAGCTCCAAGCGGGACGAGGCAACCTTCTTTGCTCCGCTTAGCGTACGGTTTTGCTGCTTGACGGCATGTTTGGGATTTGCGGGTGCTACCGAGTCTATGGCTCGGGTACTATATAGGTTTGGGCTGGGGTTTGAGATCTGTTCTCGTTGATGTTCTGCTGAAATCTGCACAGTTTTCGGATAACTTCCAATGTTATTCCCCCAGGGGCCCATATTATACTTATAACTTAAGATATAATTTGCAACCAGCGTTCATTATTCAGTCCCTATATGACCCTTCTTCTCATCACTTTATGGTTGAGGTAGATGGTTCCGCAGGGTTCCTTTTCTTGTTACAGCTATGGTATACTAGACCACACAAACCCCATTCTATGCATGAAGGCCCCCTGAACCCTTAAAAAGCCTCTAGATCCCTTAAACAATCAATCCTGCCAAGGACCCCCCCAAAGGATCATCGTCCGAATTTTGAGGTCTAATTGGAGGGGCAGGGGACTTAGTAAGTAGGTTCTAAGTAGGGTTATAATTGGGGTAACTTCATTTTAGGTCTTATTATAACTCTACGTATGACCGAAGCCCCCTGCCCCTCCAAGCAAGATTACTCCGATTTCCGAGGCGGCCCAGGGCCTGTCAAACCGTACATTCCAGTCTCTGGGAGGCGCTTGAGAACGCCGAAGAAGCGCTGGCGATTTTCCGCGAGGCGACCAGGGGATTTCCAGTTCGGAGAAAGGGCCGACGGTTTAGGCTTGAGACGGTTTTTTGGGGCTTTAGGGGTTGAGTCGGGGTTGGGGGTTCAGGGTTGGAACGGCTTAGGATTTGCAGTTTTTGTGGGTGTGTGAGCAAGTCAAGCCGTTATAAACCCCTATGAATCCCTATAGACCCCTCTTAAATCCCGAGAATTAGACCTCACATAAATCCCTATAAATCCCGAAAGGCCCCTTATCGACCCCTACACATCCCTATATATCCCTTATCAATCCCATGAATCCTCACGGAGAGCCTTCGATGGAAGCTTTACGATCTTAAGTAAAGCCCCAGGTCTCAAGCAGACACTTTGCTTTACTCCTGCCCTCAGCCCTTCCTTCTATAGTAGAAGCCAGAAAGTTGGAACATCATTATCCTCATGCCCTTAAGGTAAAGTATAAGGGATCCCAGCACTAATCCTCCTAAAGCCATGTTCCAACTTTCTGGCTTTTACTATAGCCTGAAGCCCTAAACCCATAATTGCTTTGACTTGAAACCCAACACCCTACGCCACTCAAGCTTGCGATCCCCACGCCCCTCAACCCTCAACAAAACCCTATACCCTTAAACCTAGACTCAAAAAAAACCTAGACTCTAGAGCCTAAACCCTAAACCCCTAAACCTATCCTCTAAACCCTAAACCCTTAAACAGGAGCCCAACCTCTGTAACCTCCTAGCTTGCAGGTCAAGGATCCCAAGTACGAAGGTCTCGCCGCGCTCAGCGTCGCAGAGGCCGGGTGGATTTCTAGCGTTCTTTCGTTTGTTTTTGGTTTTTTCTTAGTAGCTGAGTGGCTACATTTTACACTTTTTGGGATAATCTGACCCACTATAAAACTAAAAGTGTGCACTTCTTGGGGCTTGTGTCAACTAAGTTTTTTACACGGGATTTTAAAGGTCTCTTTAGAGGGTTTAATGGGGCCTGCCATGGGATCGGGGCATCGATGAAGGATGAGAGGGATTGAAGTTTTGGGGGGCAAACGGCCTTGCAGTCGTCCGACAGGCAAGCCTTTGTGACGCAACCTTTCAGGGATTCCCCAGACCTTCGCGTATTGGGACTGCTGATGGACAAAATCCTGCATTACCCATTATAAGGAATATTCCATAATTCCCATAGTTTAGAGTCCTAAGGGTCATTCAGGATTTTGTCCATCAACAGGATGGAGATCTGGGTTCGAGCCTTTTTTGTGGCCTGGATGCTGAGAGCGCTGGACACGCAAACCTCGAGTTGTCTGCAAGCACGGTCACTATCAATCTTGAGTGCGAGTCCCTGAGCTCCTTTGCAGCAGATCCCGTAAAGTTGGAAACGAAAACACAGGAGGATTACCGTTGGTATCCCCATATCTTGCTGTTTGGGCATGGATGGGTTTTGAAGGTTAGTGAAGTTTCGGCAGGATTTAACCGGCCTAAACCCCAAAGCCCACACCCTAGACTCATTAGACCCTACACCCTGAATCCCAAGCGGTCGTGACAGGTGTACTTCCGTAAGCGGAACTTCCACGCGGCGCGAAGAGCTGCAGCGGAGGCCAAGTTGGGGTTGCAGTGCAGAGGAAGGTAAGGTGTAGTTTAAACTACCCAAACCTACAGGTAAATATGTTGTGGAGCTTATGGTAGGGCTAAGTAAGGGCATTGGGGTTCACAGATTGTGCCAGGGTGGGTATCAAATAGTGCAGTAAGCCCTCAACCCGAAATCCAAAACCTGCAATCCTATAACCCTAAACCCTAAACTCCTGCTGTGGCAAGGCCACCGAGATCTTTAAGGGAATCGATGACAAGCTCTGCCAGGCCGTCCCGGCGGATGTGCAGTGGGAAGCTGCACTTAGAGGATCATGGGACTTAGTAAGCATGGTTATAAGTACCTCAATTCGGGTTATAAGTAGTTATAAGTTTAGCTACCATCATAATGGCCCTAGTTACTAAGTCCCATGATCCTTCAAGTAGGGTTCAAGTGGAGGGCCAGATTAGGGTTCTTAGCCCTAAACGCTAAACCCAGCCTAGGGTTCTTAAACCCTAAACCCAGCGGCTCCGTCGCAAAATTAGCCAGGAAGGAATGCGGTTTTGCCAGGCCATGTCTCTACACATGGGCGCGGCCACCGAAGCCAGGGCAGGTGCAGGGAGCCCAGATCCTTGTTGGATGGCCCGTTAGCATCTTCGACCAAGGCTGCAAGTGGGGCAGCCTGACAACAGCCGTCACACTCCACCCTCCTACCGAAGAGTAAAGACAAAGTCACGGTATCCTGAAACCTTAGGAAAGCCCTCCTAAACCCCTGAGAAAGCCTCGAAAATCTTCAGATTCCTACTCTGAAACCTGACTATGAGCCTCAAGCCTCTAAGCCCTCGACCCTCCAGCCCTCGCCCACCACCCGTCTACGAGGTCTTAGAGATGGCCATCCGTCTTGGCCGAAAGTCTTTGAAGCCCGCTCCCCAGAATTTGGCTTAGGGTTTAGGGCTTAAATGTGATACTTAATAATTCCACAAAGCGGGATTGGCAGAGTATGACGCTCTTTCTTGGCTTCCGAGGTCAGAAAGGTAAATGACCATAAACGTACTCTATACTACCGTGCCCACCGGGCGTGCAGATATGTACCATGTACATAGATATGTATATATGTTCATGTCTATATACATGTACTATGTACTATGTAGGTATGTCTCTCCATCTACGGCTTTACATTCTATTCTGTTACGACTTGTCGTCCGAACCTGGCTCTATCTTTCGACAGTTATGGGAGGCCGTCGTTTCCATGCTTATCCCTGTGAGTTCGGCTTGGGATGAACGGCCGACGGGCAAGCTCGGAAGCTGTGTGGCTGGGCTCAGCCTTGAAACTCCCAAGTCTGAATGGACCTCGACCCAGGATCTTGCAAGAAAGTGGCTCCAAGAAGCAGCAGGTCGGGGGTGGAAGTCTCAACCATCTTGTCTGGCCCGGCCTCTAAACCCTGAAGGCCCTAAACCCTAAATCCTAAGCCCTAAACCTTTTCCGTGGCCTCTTGCCCTGCAGATGGCGAGTCTGCTCGCTCTGGGCCAGTTCTACCTCATGCGGGAGGCACTTCCCAAGCTCTACGGACCCTAGCCCAAGCCGTGAGCCATCACGGTCTTACTACAGCAGCGAGCTTGCAAATAGTATTGGTAACAGGAAGTCGGAGTTAAGAAAACGCTGGCAACGGAACCAGTGATTGACAGATGGAACAGAGCGTAGTTTAGGCTGATGCTTCGGGGGTTGGCGTTGGGACACCCAGGCCGACAGGTCAAAGCTCCAAGCGACACAAGAGACCTTCATCAGTTCCACTCAAAGCCCTACAGACCCCCGCATGATAATGCGCTCACGCGCCAGGACGCCCGGCTGTCGCTCTCCATGGGTGAGGCCGCCATGGCACTCCTTCAGGAGCTCTGCAGGTTTTAGAGCTCAGAGTTTCGGGTATCGGACCTGGCATTCTGGTGATGTCGCAGGCAGAAGCCAGGGCTCTATGCTCTGTTTCGAATCATGCAGCATCATGAAACTGTGACTTTGTCCAGTCATGAGGAGTTAGATGACGCACTCGCCTGGGAGGCAGGGCTCACTTGCGGCTCTCTGAGTCAGAGCTGTGTTTCTTTTTTTTCTGTAAGGGCGTCGCCATCGGCTTCCTCGTAGAAGCGTACATCCTCAACAACCAGTCTGAGAAGGCCTGGCCTGCGGGTTGCTACTCCCAGACCTTCCAAAATCAATTAATGAAGGTATATACACTTTTTTCCTATTTGTGGTACTATTATTGAAGGTGTATTCATTAATTGAGGGATTTTGGAAGTTCTGGGCTGAATTCCATAGCCACGCATGGGACAGCGCCCGATCTGTGGTCGCATGTACAGGTGATACTACACACACTGTGTAAGGGATTTTTTTGGTCGCCATTCCCGCCGCCATCATCATCATAATCATCATCGTTTTCGTCATCATCATATCCAATTAAGAACAATATCATTGCTACTACTGTCACTATTAGTGTCACAACGACGACTACTACTACTGCTGCTGCTGCTACTACTACTACTACTGCTACTACTACTACTACTACTACTACTACTACTACTACTACTACTACTACTACTACTACTACTACTACTACACTGCTATTTGTTTCACTATTCTCGTTGTTAATATTACTGTTCTTATTAATATTATGATTACTATTGCTACCATTGTAATTAGTGTTATTATTGTTACTACTAGTATTGTAACTGTTGTTTTTATCTTCATGATTAGCTTTACTACTCTCTTACTACCAATACTGTTAACGGTCCCTTTATGTTCATTATCATTACCATTGTTATTGTATTGTTGTCATTATTACTATTGTTCTTGCTATTACTATTATAATTGTTATTAGGGTTATTTTTGCTACTCTCTTGCTTCTGCAGGCCGTGCAGCTCTGCAAGGAGGCCTTGGAGCGCGCGCGGCCGCGCACGGATCAGAAGAGGGAGGTGCTGCGCTGGCCCGGGGGCATTGGGGAGGTTCTTCGAGTTTAGGATTTCGGGTTTAGGGTTTCGGGGTTTAGGGTAGTTAAGGTTGAGGGAGATTCTTCGGTTTCCGGGCCGCAATTTATTGTAGACCGGTTCTCAGTTGCAGTTGGTTCGATCTGCTGCTGGCGTGTAATCTCTACTCAACTCGTGCAGCTGCCTCTTAATGTTTAGACGTCAGCGAACACAAACCCCTTGCAATCCCCTAAAGGAAGCTAGCTTCACGAAGCTGTTCTTGGCCAGACTGTCTACCTCCTGCATCATCTGATCCACGCCTTGTCCGTCTACGGCGACATTGACCAAGTACTCGAGGCCCTGAGGGTTGCGGGTTCCGGTGGAGGCCCGGCTTACCGGACTTAGAGAAGCCCGTCTTTGGTGGGTGCTGAAAAATTTTCCTGGGGAGCCTGTAATATGTGCATATGCCATATGCATGCGTGACGATTTTGGTCGGCCATGCCAAGAAGACAGACTTCCTTTATGGCTCTACGGAAGCGTTGCAGCAGCCCGTTATTGTCTTTCCATCGACTTGTACTTACGTACTTGCATCACGGCCGTATGGTCCAAAGAATGCAGTTTCTCCAGCAACTTGGGTGCTGAGCCCTTCTGAAAGGCTTTCCGCTGGATATTGGGCACCTGCACCTAGAAGGGCTACTACACGGGACTAGAGGGAGTGTATAAGATTGTATCGGCACCTCTTCCCTACAAGTTCAGTTTGGACCTCATTCAGTCTGGGTTTAGGGTTTAGGGCATAGGGTTTAGGGTTTAAGGGTTTAGGGTTTAGGGTACCTCAGATGTAGCACCGGAGCTACCGCAGCTGCGAGGTCTCAGACGAAGCCCTGGCATTATCCACAGAGGTTGGCTGCATGTCCTGGCCTCGGCTGTGAGGCTGTGGGATAATATAGGAGCCTAAATCAGTACCTTGTCTATCTTGGGGGGGAGGGTCCTTATTATAAGTATAGTAGAATACATCCCCAAAACTCTGTTCTAATCATTAAGGCCACATTTTTACAGTTCAGGATTTTGTTGCTTGGGTTTGGCCGAGGAGACGTTCAGACCCCAAGCCCTGACCTGCAAACCCTGAACTCTGCAAGGGTTCCTTTTCAAGAATGGTCCATAAGGGCTCCTTTAAGGGTTCCTTTAAGTGGGGATCCGGGGCCTTGGGGGTTGTGAGATGAGTCGCCTCCGAAGGCGCTTGAAAGCGCACGTCTACGAAGAGCTTAGCCACGCTCATCTGCTGGTAGCGGCCTCGGGGGGTTGCCGCAGGGGTGCCGGGGGTGGGGGGGGGGCGGGTTTGGGCTGCAATCGTAGAGTTGAGGGTTTCGGGTGCCATTTGAGGGCTTAGGCTTTAGGGGGAACTTTAGAGCTTAGGGTTTGGGGTTAGGGTTTCAGCGGCTGACTCCCAAACCGTCAGCTGTGGGTTTCATCGTTTCACTGTCCCGGGAAACCCTAAACACCCGCCCTAAACCCTAAACCCAGTCTATACCCTGAGGTGTTGGATGTCTTGCCCTTGCAAGCAGCTGTGAAACAATCGCCGGCTCAAAAATGCAATGTAGGCAAAGGCTTTGTTCGGAAAGCTTCCGCACGATTCCTGTCATCATAGTAGGCTATTTTTTCGCCCTTCTGGGAGGAACTCGATTAGACAGGGTTGTCAGTGCGATGGACCCGTTTCTGCGCAGTCAGAGCCAAGTATCCGGACCTGCGCAAGGCAGAGCAGAACAACGATGCGCTCTATGCAGCAAAGGCACTTGGGGTTCTGGGATTGTACTCGCAGCTTCAGCTTCCATGAGGTAGGCATGTGCAAAAATCCTGTGACCTAGTTCCAACTGCTCCTGCCGCGGACCACAGGAAGCAGTGGGCCTGCTCAAAGATTTGGGTGCAGACCACGACGAGATCACCACGCGACTCCAGGTCCTGTGCCCGGAAACGGCTTTCTGCTATGCCGGTCAGCTTACAGTGATGCTTGTTTCAAGTTTGGGTTGTTACGAGAGTGAGTATATAATCTTCAAAGCATCACACTGTCATGTACTGCAGCATGATTGAATTCTGTTGTCGATCTGGCACAGCATCAGAATTATTTTCACCCGAGTTGCTTCTGTCTTCAGTGTTTCTGTGTAAATGAGAGCCTTGGCTATCCTATCGGGGACCCTAAACTCCTAAACGCCCTAAACTCTAAACCCCAAACGCCCGAAGCCCCTAAACCCTGAAGCCCAAACCCAAAAAACCCTAAAACCCTAAAGCAGAGACCTCCCCTCGTTATCCCTCGCCGTGCTGGCCCCTGAACCCAAAACCCTGAACCCTAAACCCTGAACCTTAAACCCTCAACCCTAAACCCTAAACCACAAACCTTAAGCCCTAAACCCCAAACCCTAAACCCTCAACCCCAAACCCTAAACCCTAAACCCGAGCCGAGGTCCTCACGAAAGTCTTGATCATCCAGGATAACTATCAGGAGGCCCACACCCAGATCGAGATGGCCAAGGACCAGGGCTTCAGGGCTTTAGGGCTTTAGGGCTTTAGGGAATTAGGGATTTAGGGTTTTAGGGTTTTAGGGCTTTAGGGTTTTCAGGTTTAGGGTTTCAGGGCTTAAGATGGCCAAGGACTACTGAAATGGGCTTAAATAAGGCTGAGGGGGGGCTTAGGGGGACTAAAGAAGGCTAAGAGGGTGTTTCGGGCCCTGAATAAGGCCAACGGGGTTTAGGGCCTAAAGTTCTTTTTTTCTGGGGGGGGGGGGTCCTTGTTGTAACTATGGTTTACTATGACCCCAAACCCCATTTTTTTTCCCAAGGCCCCTAAATTACCGGGCTGAATGGCCTTCGGCAATCAGCTGGGCCGGGAGCCCTCAAACTTTAGGTTTGGTTCTTCCGGTTTCGGGGAGTTTAGGGTTAGCCTCTAAACCCTAAACCCCTAAATCCTTAACCCTAAACCCCTTAACCCTAATCCCTAAACCTCTAAGTCTTAAACCCTAAACCCTAAGGTTAACCCTAAACCCTAAACCTTATGGTCCTGAAGGTAAGAAGCTCCAGGAAGCCTCAGCTCGCATTTTTCTGAGGACATCGCGCAGAAAATCGCGAGGCGCTCAGGTCGCGGTCGTGCTTGAGGGTATTATAGGGGCCTTAAATAATTACCAATGCTGTCTGCTCTAGGGTTCCTTTAAAGGGGTCTATAAGGGTGCCAGGGCCCGTAAATAATTACCAATACTATCTGCTATAGGGTTCCGTTAAAGGGGTCCATAAAGGTTACTATAAGTGATCTCTAAGGGTTCGAAAATATGTCGCCAAAAATATTACCAATACTATTTGCTCTAGGTTTCGGGGTCATTGTATTACATGGGGGCGTACTTTCTTACCAATACCATTTCTGGGCTTCCTTTTCGCAATTGTAGTATGATGGGCCCCAAAACCCTATTCTAATCATTTAGGCCCCTCTATATATATATATATATATATACGATTTCTAATAATCGTAATAATAACAGTCATAATAATAAGAGGAAGGGACCTCCAGTCTCGACAGATTGTAACGCAGCGTCTCATGCGATCCTGTAAGTCCTTAAAAGGGTAGGTTACTTGGGGTTAAGGGTTATCTTACTACACAGAGAATCGCTAGCAAACTTCTGTTGAAGCTCAAGCACTGCTGTTCAGGAAGCAGTTTCCCGAACAAGATGAAGCCACCAGCCATGCTTTTCCAAGGAAGAGAAGCCACTGGAGGCTTTCTGTCTCTCCATCCAGTCCCGTCGAGAGCTTAGCTGCAAGTACGCACCTACCTTGGATTAAAGGGCAATTCATCCATGTTGTACGATTGCTGCTCTTCGTGAGCGGTAGGGATCTGGCTTTGCCTGAATCTCCCGGTTCCAGCCGGCTGTGTCATCTTGAGACCCAAAGACTCTAAGCCAAGAATCCTTGAGCTGCGCATTCCGAGGCGGCCCGGAGAATGCCTTTCATCCTTCCAAAACCGGCCCCAAACATCGCAAGGAAAAGCCCGAAAGCACTGGACACCCAACAGCCCCTTAAACTTGAAGGCGTGAAGCCCGTGACTGAAACCCCGCAACCTGAAAGCCCCAGCAAAAACCCTAAACCCTAAACCCGTAACATGTTAACACCTAAACCCTTGAACCTCTGAAGCTTCAAGTCCTTCCTTCAGGTGTGCAGGCCCTCCTCGGCGATCCCGAGGGTGGCGTCAAGGTCGAGGGCTTGTTTTCCACTTGTTTTAAGCTTGCGGTTGTTTTGCGGAGCTTAGGGTTTAGGGCGTCTTTAGGGCTGTTCGTTTTTGAGAGTTCCTACTAAGGGTTGAAGGATCTCAGGGCCGCTCTATGGACTTAGGGCTCGGGTTTCGGGGGTTCAGGGCTTCTTGGTTTGGGATTCGCGGTTTCAGGTCCCTGGAGACTGGTTTTTAGATCCAGTTCTTCGAACCTGGGTTGCACTCAGCTCGCACAACTGTTCAAACTCAGGTTTAGCACAGATTCGAACACTGGTAGCCCTAAATCCTAAACCCTAAACCATAAAAGAAAACTAAACCCGAAAAGGGTTCGAATCCAGGTTGAATCTAAGCTCGAGCATCTTCTCCTGGACCTTAGTGCCTCAGTGCTTTGGCTTGACCTCCTACTTGAAGGTTCATGGGTCGTTATAAGTAGGTTTATAAGTAGGGTAGAAACACACATTAGGGGACTTAGAACCCCATTATAACTGCCCATGAACCTCCAAGTACCGCTTTGCCTCCCTTTCCCTTGCTCTTTTTCTCGCCTTTCGTTTGCGCTTTCGTAGCTCAGACACTTCTTGGAACAGTTCTCCGTGCAGCCACAGTTCCAGCACACCGTTGAATCACGCAACCTGGTTTGTTTCTCACAGAATGCTAGCACCAGCTCCAATCAGACACTCGTTGCGCAACAGCGTGGTGCCTTTTGTGGCTGGAGGTTTCCAGTTTCGAATTATGTAGGATCTGTCTGCAGTGCTTTATTCGGGGATCATGAATGACGAGCGGGCGGTTTGCCGCTTAAGCAATCAAACCCTAAACCCTAGACCCTCAACCATACGACCCTGAACCCTAAGCCCTCGACCCTGGACCCTAAACCCTAAAGCTTAGACCCGAGTCCTGTGGTGTCAAGGCGGCCGACCTGGCTATCGACATGTTCAAGGAGGATGGTGACAGGACGCCTCAGCTGCCTCTTTTGTTGAACACATGCACATCACAATGTCTGGTAATCAGTGATATACCATAGTTTACAACCATTAGTTACTAGTTGTAGAATATAGACTAATTATACGTTATTAAGGTTTACTACTAGAAAAATAGGTCATTCCAGGACACTAATTTTTCCATTACATGTCTCTTCTCTGTGTTATGTTAGTTAAAACAAATGCAACAGATGCAGCGTAGTGGAATGCGTGTTCATTTTGTTTTAAGTACATTCAAAACGCTACACTTTCTAAACTTTAGAATAGCGGAAATCCATACATGTTTGATAATCTGCAATTTCTCTTATTGGCATGTTCTTGAAATCTTATTGTCATTTATCTTTCTAGTCTTTTATGTTTTATACACCCCTTCAAATCCTATTCTGGTTATTAAGCCACCTATCTCACGCTTGTGAGTAGACTCGCGTGCTGGTCCGGTACTTGCGGGGCGCGTGGAGCGCGGCAGTCTCGAGTTGGTTTCGCAATTCTTGATTCTTTACGATTCTCAGGTTTTGGCGTATATAATGATGGCATCAAAGAACCCTCAAGGAAAAAGGCACTCCTAATTGTTCAGACCGAGGAAACTGCTTCCACTGCGCCATGCTAACTATGCCTGACGCCTTGCTTGAACATGGGAGTTCCACAGCCTGGACAAGTCTTGGGGCAACTTGCTCTTGACTGGAGCTGGAAAGCCCTAAGCATAGGTAAGTTGGACTCAAGCCATGACCATGCAGCGATCGCCCAGACCACAGCCCGGAATTGAAGCTCGGAGCTCAAGTCAAGAACCCGACAGTGCAGCTACTTTCGGAGCTCCGCCGCAGTCCTCACAGGAGAGGCGAGTGCCGCGTGTGGGAGGGCCTCTCAGAGCCTGGCACACAGCTGCGTGCAGCCTTGGCAGGATGTGTAATATAGGGGCCTTAATAATTACCTATTTCGGTGGTTCCTGAGTACAAGTATAGGAAACTGGGCCCGTCTTGGAGGAAGGGCTTGTTTTCAGGTTCAGTGTCCATGCCCTCGTTCTGTGGGAGTCCGTGTTGTCGGATGGAGGTTTCCGTGTGACGGGGTACTTAAAGGATCATAGGACTTAGTAACTAGGGTTAAAATTAAGGTAACAGACTTATTATAATTACGTATAACCCCAATTAAGGTACTTATAACCATACTTACTAAGTCCCATGATCCTCCAAGTAGGGGGAGGGAGCGCCAGTTCACAGGGCTTGGAACGACTTGTAAGCTCAACTTAATGGCAGTACTTCGGAAGCCTGACTAATTACAAACACCATTCCTTAGGGCCTCTTAGTGTAATCATACTCGTTATTTACAGTCAGAGTCTAAGCTCGAGCGCGAATCGTAAGCTCCAGCCCGAAATTGGTTGCCATAGCTTCGGTTACTATTTTCGAAGCTGCTCCTTGCCGTGCAACTACATCAGTGGTCTTCGTCTTGTCCCCTTCTGTTGCTCTAATGCTCTTGCTCCAGCGTCTCGGTGATCTCAGTGGTATCAATATGGACTACCATCGTTGTGTACTTTACTGTAAGACTATACTCTAAGCATACAGTAGTATACTTGCACAATAGTATACTGCAGCTCCCTCAGCTCCAAACTAAGGATTCACATGACCGCCAATGACTTCTCTTCCGCGCTGCGAGCTGCAAAGCGAGCAGAGGCATTGCCCTTAGCGTCTGCACCCTGTGCATTACTGTGCATGCACGTGCATGTCAATGAAAATGTGTACATATGTGTATATACATAGTATCTGTATGCCTATGTGTATATGTATATGTATATGTATAGATAGCAGACTAGATACATTTATCTATGTGTATATACATATATGTACCATTATATACACATGTTTACACACACACACACACACCGACATATATACACACATATGTAGACATACGTATGTATATATATATATATACACATTTATTTTATGTATATATGTATATACATATGAACTGAACACTCTGCACACAGACGAGGATAAACCATGCCTGAATCTAAGGCTGCAAGTTGTGCAGCCATGGGCATGCCTCTACAGCGCTGTTTTTTGGGAAGGAGTTGGAGCCGGCGGGAGTTTGCCTGTGGGTCTTGCATGCCTAACATCTCAAAGGGCTCGAAGGACGGGATGAAGGTAGTGGTGTAATCCGAAAATTACAGTCCTTATATACGGGATCCTTAATCCCACCTGCCTTCATCCCACCTTTTCAGGCCTCCTAACATCTGCTTCTGCTAAGACTCTCTGCGCGGACGTGGGAGACACGCGCTTGATGGCAAGGATGAAGTCTGAACCTTAGCGGTTGCTCGATACGATGTTCCTGTGATGCCATTTAAACGAGGCCCTCCGGATTCCTTGGATGTGTCCCGAGGCACACGACGTCGATGGTGCATATGTCGGCCGATGCTCACGATGAGGCAGTCCAAGGGTAAAAGGAAGGACCCTTAATCAGGACCCCTAGGTATATACCCTTCATATAGCTACTATATACCCATTATATAGCCCCATTATAGGGCTCTTTGAGGCAGGACTTCAATCTGTCGCCGAGTCCTGAACCCTAAACCCATCGCCTCGTGCTGGCCTCTGGACCCTAATTCTAAACCCGGAAACCCCGAAACCCTAAACCCCTAAAACCCCAAACCCTAAACCCCTAAACCCTAAACCCCTAAACCCTAAACCCTAAACACTTCTGGATCCCAGCTGGCGATTTCATGCCAAGAGTCGTCAGCGGCTGCAGGCGAAAGCGGCCATTACCGAAGCGATCAAGCTCTCACGGGCAGATGATGACATGAGAGGGCCGGGATCTCTGAAGTGCAGCTTACAGCCGATTTCCGCATCCACTCCTCACGACTTTGATCTTCCTACTGCTCTTACATTTTTTGGCAATTTATCCTCTAAAGAGCCTTAAAGGAATCCTATTCTGGCTATTAAGGACGGTGAAGTACATCTTCCTGGCCATGGACATCTGGGTGACCTCGCTGACAGCGATGGACCCAGAGGACTTCTTAGAGCGTATTCGGGGTTTGCAAGGTCACATTAATTTCGGAGCCTCATTAATTACCTATACTCTTTATTTTGAGGGTTCCTTCTTTTTATCAAAGTATCATGGGCCCCAAAACCCTGTTCTAGTTCTTAAGGCCCCTATATATTTCTCGGGGCTTACAAGGTCGCATTATCAAGACCGTCTGGTTCTTTGTACGTAATGGGGGAATGGATCATGGAGACTATTGTTTGGGATTATATAGGGACTACCTTAGGGATCCATGCCCCTATTCCCGGCTAAGCACCAGACAGAAGACTCCTGCCCCTGATCCAGGACAAGAGCAAAGTCCGCATCTACAGGCTGCGTCGTCCTTCAGTTTCGTCATGTGGGGTAGTTCTCTAAATTAGGGTCCCTTTTTGTAGTTCTCTAAATTAGGGTCCCTTTTTTAGGTTCCCCAAAAAGAGTACGGCACTCTTAATACAAAGGACCCTGAAAGGGACCCTACTTCAGAAAACTACCCATGTGTTGCAGCATTGGGCCTATGATCTGTTGATATGGTCAGACTGCGGACCAGCAGGCAGGGCTGTGAGAAAGCGATGCGGCTGGCGAAAGAAGGCGTCAAGTTGAGCATCCGTTCGACTCTCAGAGTGTGTCCCTTGTCCAGCCTCGAAGCTCTTTTTGCACTGACCTCGAAGAGCCAAATCTCGTGTGTTTCTGGAGCGACGAGCATTTGTCAGATGTGGTGCATGGTGTGGAAATTGCTCTAGCTTGCTGCGATGCGGTAGGACGCCAGAATTGTCACCAGAGCAGAAAGCACGCCAATAGGAATACGTCCGCACAACATTTTCACAACACTGCCGGTACATTGACCTGAAATCCAAACTGACACGCAGACAGAGCTTACTGGATGTCACATGCAAGCCTGATTAGCTATTGCTGGCAATCGTAGCCCCTTCTAGTCACTACACGTAAGTAAAGATACTACAATACACCCCCAGACCCTATTCCAATGATTAAAACCCTCTTGACTAGAACCTTTATAGAACTTTCATAGTACCCCCCATTCTACTTATTCAGCCACCCGCTAAGACAAGGTCTGGAGGATCGATATGCAGAGTGCATGGCCAACTACTGGGTGTCTCGCCGGCAAGGGGTATTAGTGTTCAGGGTTCTGAGCAAGGGGTGGCAGCAAGAGTGAACGAGAATGAACACCTCATGAGGTGAGGGTTGGCTTCGCTAAAATGTTTATAGAGGTCGGGAGAGCAGTATAGTGCCCTTGGCAGAATCTTGGGACTGGTTCATCTTCCTTCGCCTGTCTTGTCACAGCTGCATCTTGAAGCCGCCTCGACAGATAAGACGGCATTGCAGGATCTGCCAATTCAGCAGATTTGTTTTTGTTACTCGGGGCTCACTGCTGCTGTCGATATTGCGCCTCCCGTTTGATTGTGGGCTAATAAGTCCAAAGTGTGAGCATGCCAGACTATGTACAGAGAGTCCCAATCCACACCATGCGGTCGCAGCTGCCCAGCCTGTGCGACTTTCCGTGATGAAGCTTGTCGTCACACGTGAGTAGTAGACCCAGAAAAAATGATTCAGTAATGAGTAACCGGAGGCCAATCAACCTGAAGCTCAGGTTGGAACCATGCATATCATGATGGGCCCGTCCCTGAGATCCTGGCTGCGTCCTGCCTCGTTTAGGGTCAGAAGCCTTGTCTCCACTTGGAGGATCATGAGACGTAGCAACTAAGGTTATGGGTACCCTAATGGGAGTTTTTAGTCACCATCAGTATAGCTGCCTACTAATATCGTTTAAGCATCTCTGGTCAGGTACCAGAGCATCAGCTCTTGTTGAATTACGACCCTGTGTCCTTAGCCTTCACGGCGCAGGTCGTCCAAAGGAAGCTCGCGTCAACGCCGATGTGTCGCTCGAGATTGCGAAGTCCAAGCGGGATATGTCGGGTTCTCAGATATATGATGGGCCCCCTGCTTCTCTGACTTGGTATGCAATGCTCACCGAATCGGTGCAGACTAAGGCTCAGCGAGATGTATGCCCGTGGGCTTCTGGCACAGAACTCGGCTTGAATGGGCGAGGCGGTCGATGTGTAACACTGTTCAAGCCAGCTTTTGGACCAGACTGACAAGTCTAATGCTTTTAGTGCGCTATACTAGACTATACTATACTAGGCTATGATATGATATAATGACCGAGTTAAGGCTACGGGCTTCTGTGCTGCTTATCAGGTGCAGATCTGCCTGCAAGAGAAGGACGTCAAGAGTGCCAAAGAGAACCTTAAAGACGTGCAGGTGGGGATGGTTGGGTTTGGTGAAAAACCATTGTCACCAGCACCATCATCACCATCGTCAGCATCATCACCATCGTCTGCATCATCGTCATGAAGATAATGACGATGATGTCGGCAACTAGTAACGACGAGTACCGCAGTTTCTGCTGCTGCTGCTGCTGCTGCTACGGATTGTGTTTTGAGGTCTCGAAAGCCAGCCCCTCAAAGTGATAAGTGATAAGTCCTGACTGACACTATCCAGCTAGGGCGCTAAGCCCTATGACCTGTCTGCAATACCAATATCTTGAATCAATACCCCCCTCAAACGTATGGATTTAGACACCACAATATCCGGAACCTCCAGCACGTAGGTCAAGAGCTTTTCAAGCTGAAGCTTTGGACCTGGTAAGACGGAAAGTGCTCTCAACAATCACTTCCAAACACACTGAAACCCGTTAAAGCTCTGCAAGCCCGAAAAACTAAGGAACCATAAAGCGACCAAGTCTGGAAAAGACAAAGAACCTACGATGGAGCACGGAAGAAGTCCCATCCTAAGCCCTAAACCCTAAACCCTAAACCTAATCGTCCAGAGTCATGGGCTTTCAGGGCCTGGCGGAAGAGCTTGGCGATCCGCAAGGCTCCTCCAAGCTCAGGGGTTCAAGGGATCCTACTACCACAGGGGCCTGGTAAATTACCGGTACTATTCTGGGGGTTTTTGGTTATTTTAATTCGTATAATAAAGCACAAAAACCTATTCTAGTTATTAAGGCCCCTACACTATTCTAGGGTTTGCATTGAAGTCCCTTCTTCTCTGCGGAGTCCACTTCGGGGTCTGGGAGTTTCGGGTTCAGGGCGGAGAGCGGGGTTCTCAGAAGTTTGGGCACGGAGGGCTTTGGGACATTTTAGAATTTCTCTTATTGGGCTTAAGAGGATCTTACCTACTAATATTTTTCAAAGGCTTTAAAAGCCCCTCCAAGCTAACTATCCTAGATCTTAAAAGATGGTTCAGGGCCCGGTGGGGGTTTTCGAAGATCTTGCAGGGCCAGTTCTCGGGATGTATCCTCTGAGGAAAGTTACTCTCCCTGAGAAGCGCTCCTATTGCGAGATCCTAAGCCCTATCCTGAACTCCAAGCCAAGACCCCTCAGAAGAAGTCCTCTTCAACGATCTTCTGTCGACCGCCCAGCATGCACGAAGATCTCTCCCCTGACCTAGATAACCTCAGGGATGAAGCCCTATACTGTTTGTTTATTATTGATACTGTTGTTACTCTATGAGAGTGTATTAGAGTATCTAGTAGAATATATGAATAATATAGTCGAAGTATAGTATATATTTTATCGCATCTACCCCTTTGAAGAAGTCATGGAAGAACATCGCCCCTGCTGCCAGCCAAAGCCATGGCCGATCAGCTCAAGGAGTTGGTGCTGGGCGGCCTCCCGAGCTTAGGGTTTAGGGTTTAGGGTTGAGGAGTTAGGGATTAGGGTTTGGGGTTTCGGGTTCAGGGTTTAGGGTGTATGGTTTAGGGTTTATGGTTTAGGGTCTATGGTTTAGAGCTGAGGGTTTAAGGTTTAGGGGGTAGCTCGCTCTTCTCTTCGGGCTCTTGTTTCTTTGAATCAGTGTGTCTTCGGTCTTCGGGCATCTTGTTCAGGATTTGCTTCTTTCTTTTGGGGCTTGTGGGGTTGCGGCTTCATGCTACATTAGGATACTATATTGGGCTCCCCTTTTCGGAAACTCCCATAAGGGCTAGTATGCACGAGGGTCTGTGAGTTTGTCGTGGGGTTTATTTGGAGCCTTGAACCCACAGGGTTTGACGTGCGGATCCTGTGCAAAAGCCTGCCAGGCTCGGGCGTGCAGGAAGCTGTCCCACAGGCGCGGCGGGCGCGAGGGAACCAGTGGGGAGATTGCAGCGGAGAGTGAAACATTCAGCAGGATCTAGGAGGGTTTAGTTGAGAAGGACTTCGACGATGATTCTGTGATGCCGCTTCCGCCACAGGCTGCAGCGGTGGCTGCCCCGACACAGGAGTGCTGCCTACATTGCATCTGCACGCTTGCCAGTGCAAGTGGCGGCTCTGTAGAGAAGGTCGAACGAACCTTTGTTTTGAGTCAGGTGGGACAGAAGTGGGGCTTTTGCCAAGCTCATGTCCTGATGTTGTGACTGAAGCAGCCTGATCCGAGCAATTCCCTTCAGCGCCTCTTCATGTCTTCTTGTTGTCCATGTCAGTTCCCTACTTGTGTAGTTATGTCGAAGTCGCATGCCATGAAGTGAGTGGAATGCCTGCCATTCATGTCAGCTTCCTGGGTGCACGGAGCAACCCATGCCTTCATCCAACAAGGGCTTCTGAGAGCTGAGAAGCTGATTGCAGGCTGCGGCTGCTAAGCCAATACTTGAAAATCCCAGCACACCTCACGACTGCATAGCATCCAAGAAGAAATGCTGCCAGCGGTTCAATCGCAACCGCGAAATAGGCCGTCGGACTTCTTCTAACAGAGGCTGGACGACGCGCAAGTCCCTTGTGCAAATCGAGACCCCTACCACTTATCAACTATGAGTTCTGATCAACCCTAAACCCTAAACCCTAGATCGTTTGGTCGGGAAGGACTTTGGTGGTGTCTCTTCGGCGGCCACTGCAGAAGACTTGGCCCTGAGCTCAGGGTTGCATGCGGTGGTGACCCTTGAGTCAAGCGACGCTGATGCCCAAGCACTCAAGCGCCAAGTCTCGAAGGCCTACATTGCACCAGATCCACTCACCATCAAGTAGCGAGCTCAGTGCATCCATGACGCAAGGGCGTAAGTGAGAGACGCAGACTCCCTAGTCCGGAGAGCCCTGCCGTGCTAAGGACCCACATCATCGCGATGGTGAAGAACATGGTCGGTGGGGGTGACGAGGTTGACGGTGACACGCCACTCATGGAGTTCGTGCCTCGAATCTGGGGACCGGGAGCTACCAGAACCAGAAATGACGTAGAGCCAGTGGCTGACTGCTCGCAGACGCTAGCCGTAGCGAGATAGAAATATCAAAGCAATACTACAGTAAGAAAGGTGTTGCATCACTGTTATATTGCATATATACTATTATTGCTGTTCTTCTCAGCTTTAATTACTTGGAACCCAGGTCCGGTGTGGACAGCCTGGCAAGCGTGGAGCTCCGAACACAGCTGCAAGGGGTTGGCAACGACACGCTTGTTTCGGAATGGAGCTTCTTCGCTCTTTGAAAGAGGTGCAACCCCTAAACCCTAAACCCTAACCCTTGGACGCAAGGAAAAGGCCATTGCATTAAAAAATGCCCTTCGCAAGCTCATTTGCGAAGAAACTGCGTGATCCGTCCGGGCATGCCAGGAGTTCAAGGTCAACTTGCCTTCGACTGTCATGTTCAACTATCCCACCATTGAGGGCTTGACTGGGTCACTGCCTCAGGCTGAAAAAAATCGCCTGCAATCCCTTACTACGCAGACCTTCCAAAATCCCTACCCTAAATTTAATTCGGGAGCCTAATACAAATTATGATATGCTCATATATTTAGGGAGTTCGGAAGGTCTGGGTAGTAGGAATCCTGCCTTTTATAGCTCTTGACGCCGGAGGCTCCTTGTCGACGAGTGCACGCAGAAGAAGATCACCTGGACTGGCTGAGGAGAGGGTCGAGACTTGGTTTTAGGGCTCGGGGTTCAATCATAGGGTCCAGGGATTGGGGTTTGGGGGGCCAAAACCCTAAACCCTAAGCCTTAACCCTAAACCCTAAACCGTAAACCCGAAACCCCAAACCCTGGGTTTTGGGGGCTTGTGACCCGAAGAGTTTGGGGCAGCCTTCTGGGGACCCGAAGCTGTCTTGATATAGGGGCCTATACTATTTGGGGGTTCCTTTTTTATAAGTTTTGTCTATAGTATTTGGGGGTTCCTTTTTTTTAAAAAATAAGTTTTGTATACTGGGCCCCAAATATCCCTGTGCATTTGGTAGCTCTCCAGCAGCATTTAGGGGCTCTCCCAGGCTCCAGTTAGGAGCACTGTTGCGAGAAGGGTGATATACTGTAATATATTGTAGTATACTTAACTTAACCTACTATAATATACTGTAATATACTGCAATATAAGCATGTATTAGAATACATTATAGTGTTGTAGTATTATACTTTTACGGTGAGTTGGTGAGTGATGGCACCTGCGCTGCCTTTGATACCTCAGAGGCGGCGACAGCCCAACACGAACCCTGTCCAGGCTCGCAGACTGGCAGGGGTAGAGAGCCTGCCAGCATTACCATCTTGGCAGGCGCCGGTTGTGAGGACCGTACACCTGTATGAGCATGTTCATGATCACCATCACTTCGTATATCCGCGACGAATTCCCTCTGAGCCGTCGGTGCTGGAGCCACTACCTGAAAGGAGGCCCTCGATTCCGGAAGTGGTGGTGATGCCCTGCTCCGAAGAGCCAGTCGAGGCAGTAGAGCCTGCATCACAGCCGGCAGTGGCCCTGGATGCAAGTGTGCAGCTACACGACTTGCCCGACGTGCCGGAAGCGGAAGTGATCGGAGAAGAGGTCTCGCAGGAGAAGGGTCGCGAGGCACCCGTGCGGAGCAGCCTCCTGCAGGTACTCCCCGAGAAGCAAAGGCTAGACAGCCGCGGTTCCGTCGCCTCCTCCCGCCTCTCCTCTTACAACAGCGAAGGCTCGAAATCCCGGAATCTTTGTCATGGTTGGGTAACATTTTAGATGTTCACAGGTACTTAAACCCAATAAGGAATAAACATCTACATTTGAATCCTATCCCAACCATGAACTAGGAATGGCAGCAAGGAGCCGCCCCGGTTACGGGCCTATAGGCCCTCAAAGAAAGAGGCCCGGAGGCCGGAGGTGGAGGACAAGCTGTCGAACAGGCTCAGGGTCCTCGAAGCAGAGAGTAGGCCGGGAAAGGGGGCGGGGTCGATGTCATCATGTTGTTGTAGGTTTAGGCTTTGGGTTTGGGCTTCTTTGTGATTTTTTCGTATGATGGTGCGGTAAGAGCTTGATCCTAGACCTCAAACCTGAACCCTAAACCCTAGACCCTATGAAAGAGCTTGAGAAGTCGCCAGGTGGTCAGATCGGCGTCGCGACCTGCGGCGCTACATCCGGGAGCTGCCAGACAGCTCCAAGTCTAGAGCGAAGCAGAAGCTGGTGGGCCCGATGAGTTAGAATAGGGTTTAGGGTTCCTTTGTCTGAGATTTTGTTTGGAAAGATTCCTACAACTACAGCTATAGTATATTGATATGCGGTGAGTAGTTAGAGCTGGGCTCCTTCACTGTTTTCGAAGAAGGGTTCCTATAACTGTTCTTGCTACCATCGCGGAGTGAATAGTTAGGAACGGGCTTTTGGTAGATTACCGTGTAATTGAAGTAAGAACCCCCCCAAAAAACAGCACCACTAATGATTCAGGTGGGCCAGAAGGTCACAGGCACGCTTCTCGACAGGACACGGCAGCTCGTCCGAGCTTTGGCAGTCAGTTCTGGAAACCTTGTTTTGCATCTTGATGGAAATACCTCAACTGAGGCTGGAGACCCAGAAGGCAAAGGACACGCAGGAGAATCGCGACGTTGTCCACCACATTGAGAAAGAGCTACATGCATGTAGCCGCTCTCGGCACAGGGTCATGCGAATGCAGGCTGCTTTGCGGCGCCGGTTAGGAATGCATTCCATGGGGCTGGTAGAATATCAGAGCGGCGATCAAGAGGCGCGTGCGGAGGAGGAGGGTCGCACCGGTGGCACAACGGACGCGCAGAGTGCCCCCACGGCCGCCGGACCGGCTCCGGAGCTGCCAAGCACGCTCAGCCGTGTGTAAACGCTTTTTCCAATTGCTTTCTCTAGCCAACTATGCCCTGACACCGGCTCCAACAAAGATAGAGATCCTACCACAAGCATTCCCCCATGCTAAGCCTCACAAACCCGATCCATCAAGGTTCGCCCCACGTACCCGCCGCACTCCATCGGGAGCAGGCTGTAGTGTTTAGGCCGAAGGAAAAGAGCCGCCACTTTAAGGCGGCAACTGAAACCTGGGTTCTTCTTGAGGCAGTGGGTTTATGTTGCCAGAATAAGGAACCCATATCTGTTAATACAGATCCCCTTTCTGGTGACTTACGTAAACAAATAGATAATTAGATAACTATACATATATACATAAATATATATATATACACACATATATACGTATTGTATTACACTATATTATATCACATTATATACATGATTTCATAACAAGAACCCAGAAACCCCAGGTTCACTCGAATTCACGGAGGACCGTGGCTCCTCCTAAGGAGGACAGTAAGGCGGTGAAGCAAAAAGCCAGGGAAGAGGGCAAGGTAGAGGTTTAAAGCTTTAGGCTGTAGGGTTTAGACTTTAGGGTTTAGGGTTCAGGGCTTCGGGGCCTGAACGGAGTCCTTGTAGCTAGGACTTCTCTTCTATTTGGGGGTTATATTCGGGTCGCAAAGGAATCCTTATAACAAGTTTTTCATTTTCGAGGGTCGCCTGGCCCATGCCCCTTCGTTCCCGCATGTGCTCGAAGCCATAAACCCAAACCCAAAAACCGTGATCTCACACATGACAGGACCTTCCTGCCGGAAGAGGACGTGAGATGAACCTGGATTGCCGGGCATTCGATCTTCCATGTTTTGATCCGGGACTCCCCCAAGTGTACTGAAGACAGCTACCCTGTCAGAATCTCAAGCTCTGGGGTGCAACCGCAGCCGTATAAGTAGGCTAGCAGTATAACCATGACTCTACAAGCGCAGTGATGCCAGCATACCGAGTGCAAGGCTTTAAGACTCTAGGAGTCATACTATTTTGGGGGTTCCTTATTATAATTATAGTATAATGGGCCCCAAAACCCTATTCTAATTATGCAACCTCGCAAGTGCAAGGCTTCCAAGCCCCAAGCTCGAAGCGAGACTCGGAGACCTCCGCAGTCTCCTGCCGCTCGCCGTTTCCAACCCGCACGCGTCCCACGAAAGCTTCGACAAAAAAGCGGAGGGTAAGGTGTCAGCTAACTCCAACTACTGTTTGATAGTAGGCTAGTAGAGTAGAGTCTAGTGCATCACATTCTAGTATAGTACATCTTAGTATAGTATAGTCTAGTCTAGTAGAGGTTAGTGTAGCATGGTACAGTGTAGCATAGACCCAGATCCACACAAGTAGGTAGAAGAATGGTCTAAAACCTATAAAAGGCTGTTATTCTACATGCTTTTGAGGTCCAGGGACCTGCTCTTGGGGGGCGCATGGGCACTTGGAGGGGCAGGGGACTTAGTAAGTAGGTTTTTAAGTAGAGTTATCAGTACCCTAAATGGAGTTGCCCCAATTATAACCCTAGTTATAATAGCCTACTTACTAAGTCCCCTGCCCCTCCAAGCAGTCTGCCAGGTCTACGTCGGCCGCGGCGCCTCGAGAGTTCGGGATCTCTTCAGACAGGTAGGGTTCTCGGTTCCCAGAGCTGCGAAGTTGCCAGAATGGTAGTATACAATGATACACCATTAATTATTCACAGTATTGTTTAGTATACTATAGTATGTTATAGTATACTATAGTATATTAAAGTACAGCATTAGTGTAATATGCGTTAATAGCTCGTTTCAGAGCGCCTTGACACCTACCGGCACCCAGAAGCCTGGTTCTAGAGACTCGAGGCAAGAAGCATGGCACCTGTGGTGCTTTTCTTGGACGAGCTGGATGCGCTAGGTGCGGCCTCTTTCCCGAAGGGGCATGGAAGCACATTTAAGGATGTCTCAGCCTGTTTCGAGAGACAAGAAGACCTTGCACCACCCCGGTTGCACGCAACAGCTTGAGCTCCAGCACATGAAAGCATTCATCGTTTGAGAAGTTTGGTTTCAGGCTTGAGTTGGGGTCTGGGATTTCGTTTTTGTTGGGCTGCTTCCGCCGGCAATTTGTTAAGCAGTGTGTGTGTGTGTCCAATCTGTAGCCCGGACTGCAATACTCGAACCGCTTCCAGCTTGCTTCAACCATCTTCAACCATCTTCAACCATCTTCAACTTCAAAATCCAATCCCTGAAATCGTAATATAGGGGCCGAAATAAGTACTAGTACTATTTTGGGGGTTCCTTATCATAGTTATAGTATAGTGGGCCCCAGAATCCTATTCGACTTATTAAGGCCCTATATCAACGTTAAACCTCCTGACGCCCAGCCTCGCAGGCTTCCTCCAAACCATCCACTCCCGAACCCCAATGCGCGCAGCCATGAAGACTGGAACACCCTGAATCCTCAACCCTAAACCATAAACCCTAAAACCCTAAAGCCAGGGAGAGAGCCCGGAGTGGCAGTGCAGCGGAGAGAAAGAGCACACCCCAGCCTCAAAAAAACAAACAGCCTTAAGCCCCAAAATCCCGAAACCCTAGAAGCGATAAAAACCCTATGAGCTCTAAAGCTCTGGAAGCCATCAAATCCTTAAAAGCTTTGAACAACGACACAGCCCTACAGCCCTAAAAGGCACGCGCAGTCGGGGTCAGGGAGGGCTCGGCGGGGGCGAGGAGACGCGAGGGGCTTTGCTGTGCGTCAATTGAAGATTTAGGGGTTTAAGGTTTAAGGGTCTAGGGTTTAGGGTTTACGGTTTAGGGTTTGGGGTCTAGATCTTCCTCACCGGAGTTTGATTGAGGGGATCTTCTTTAAGCAAGGGTCTTACTAGATTTTGACTAGGGGATCTTCCCTGTAGTTGCATTGAGGGATCTTCCTGAACTACGGGGTTTTGGAGTGTCCCGGAAACATAGGGATTGCTTGTTTTGCAGGGTTGCTGCTAGGGGTTTTGTTGCTTTCTCCTGCAGTCTGTTCCAATGTGGGCGTCATTAAACAGCTTCTAGCCGACGCGCCGGAATCGGGCTTACGATCTTTAGATGGATTGTTCAGGGTGAGAGTCCGTGGCTTTGCAGGATTTGCAGTGCGCATTTCGGCCCTAAACCCAAAACCCTAGACCTTGGGTTTGGAAGGCTTGAGACTCAGGCTTCCGTATCTAGCGATTCAGGTCGGAATGTGTGAGCAGGGCGACTCATCTTGCTTAAGACGTGCGGCTAAGAAACCACCATGGCCGTAATACAGAGGTCGGAATAATTCACAATCGTATCCCCGTATGGTCACTTGCAAAAATCGTAAGATTTACTCCAAAACGCCGTTCGAAACATGAAGACCCCTATATCAGGCCGCACGGTTTGCAAAGGTGAGTTGAGGGTTCCTGCAGCTGCGCCGGACCCTCGAATCCGCACACTGATCCATCACAGCCTTGCTGTCGATTTCCTGAAGGCAAACGGCAAATCCTCCATGAATCAAAGAGTTTGATGTCCCAAATCCTAAACCGTAGACCCTACACCCTTAACCTGTCCAAAAAGGCCCTTTGGATCTGCCGAGAAAGGATCCTTCAACAGAAACCCTAAACCTCGGAACATCTGCAGGAGTATGTGCAGACCCTGAACCAGATCCTCACGGAGCTGGATGGGCCGTGGCTCCCGGAGTGAGTTGCTGTGTTGCATAGGAGGCTCAAGGCACGGACAGAGTTGCGCACAGAGCCCTAAGCCCGAAATCCTAAGTCTTAAACCCTTATATAACGTAATCCATGTTATAGGGCCTAAGCCCCAAATAGCCCTCAACCATTGTAGTTCCCTTGTAGTAGGCCCCATCCCGGAATAAACCCTAAGAGCTATGCAGAGGTTTCATGGACATAGCGACGGCATCGTCGTCCTTGGAGCGACGAATCGCCAGGAGGCGCCGGCAGTCTGAAGCCCAAAACCAGAAGCCCCACATCGGATGCTGCGGATAGGAGGGTTTAGGGACTAAGGCCCCTTCTGCCTTCGTTCGCCTCGGGATTTTCCAAATTCGCTGTCTTCCTAATAACCGTGGACAACGCGGTTTAGGACACTCAAAACCCAAAGCCCTAAACCGCAAACCCTAAGCGTAAAACCGCAAACCCTAAACCGTTTAGGGCTTAGGGTAAGTGTTTATCTGCGAGGCCATCGATCCGGCCTTGTTGCGACCCGGCCGCCGCGACCTTGTGGGACCGTTCTCTGAAAGCTCCACCAGTCGTTATTAGTATTGTTACTGCTGTTACTATTGATACTGTGATTACTATGAGTGCTATGGTTGCAAGTATTGCTGCTATTATCACGACTGTTGCTAAAGATTATTTCTGAGGGTTCTGGGCCCCTGAAAGGCAGCCTGACCAGCAACGGCAGCAGTGTGTTGACAACAACGGTGCTGCTGGGGGTTGAAGGATTTAGGGGTTTAGGGTTTCGGGGTTTAGGGATCTGGGATTTAGGGGTTTCGGCTTCCTTTAAGGGATCTCTGGAGGGTTCCTTCAACGGATCTATAAGTCTAGAAGGGTTCCTTTCAGGGTCTTAGGGGTTTGGGGGTTTCGGGGGTTTTGGGGAGGGCTGAGGGTTGAGACCGTCCCTTTTTGTCGCCCCAGGCTTCGATCGGTTTATCCAAGTGGATCTCCCCGATGAGGACCTTCCGGGACTGTCGCTGAATCGGTGCGTGCGTCTCCCGTTAGCTGCCATGAGCCCTGATATAGGGGCCGAAATACTTATCAATACTACTCTTAGGGACCCTTATTATGACTGTAGTCGAATATACCCCCAACAACCCTACCCGTTGTGTGTATATGTATATATGTATATACATACACAAGTATACATATATATATATATATATATATATGTATAGATATAGCTCTCGCTCTCGCTCTCGCTCTCGCTCGCTCTCTCTCTCTCTCTCTGTCTCTCTGTCTCTCTGTCTCTCTCTCTCTATCTATACATGGTCACCCCCGCACAACATATATATATATATATGTATATGTATATGTATATACACATACATCTATATTTCCATATATGATCCCGGTTTTGCCGGCCCCCCCCCCTCCCCCCCCCAATGGTTCCTCCTCCCCCTCCTGTGGTGTGGTGTGGTTTGGGTTTCCTGCGTGGGTCTGCTGTGGTGTGGTGTGGTTGTGGGTTGCTTCCCCCTCCCTGTGCCCCCGTGTGGCGTGGTGCGGTTTGGGTTTCCTGCGTGGGTCTGCTTGGCGTGTGAGCCCTCGTCTGGACACACAGATTCGGCTTGGGGAGCGTGGGGGGGGGGGGGGGGGGATACCATTGGGGGGGGGGGGGGTCGGTGAACCGAGAACCGGGATCATATATATATATATATATATACACATCTGTATCTGAGTTTATATAGACACACACACATATATATATATATACATATATATATATATGTATGTATATATTTATATATATATATATATATGTATATCTATATCTATACCTGTGCATATACGTATATACATGTATATATATATATATATATATATGGTCACGCGCTTCGTGACCCCACCCCCCTTGCCCCCTAAAGGTCAATCAATGGTCTGGATATAGCTGGGTCCCCCCCCTCCCCTGTGGTGTGGGGTGTGGGGTGGTTGTGGGGTTTTGGGGTTTAGCTTAAGCTTTTGAGTTTGGGGTTTATATACTGTGAAACGGTATCAGGCTTCGATCGACAAGGGCTAGGTTCGTTAGGGTTGACGGTTCATGTTCCGCTTCAGGCGTAGAGCTTGCATTTTGGCGGGGTCTAGGTTTGGAAAGTGCAGGTTAAGGCTAATGAAACAGGAGCATGCGCTATCTTATGGGGTTTATGGCTTGCGTAGCGCTTGCATGTGACCCCTGGCCGCCCCAGCACCAACCCCATCATCTAGCGGCAA
This sequence comes from Symbiodinium sp. CCMP2592, assembly GCA_905221615.1. Classification (NCBI taxonomy): domain Eukaryota; class Dinophyceae; order Suessiales; family Symbiodiniaceae; genus Symbiodinium; species Symbiodinium sp. CCMP2592. Next base: position 252,951 of record CAJNDT010000141.1, on the reverse strand, counting down.
CAGCTCCGATCCCCATCCGCACACGCCAACCCCCCCACCCTACCAGACCATACCATTGGTGGGGGGGGGCTGGGAATGCCAGACGCCTGACCATACGTATATTTTTATATAGGCATATCTCTCTCTCTCTCTCTCTCTCTCGCTCTGTCTTTCTCCATCTCCCTCCCTGTCTCTCCGTTTGGCTTTGCAGGAGGAGCGAAAGGCAATTTTCCGAATTCACGTCCGCAAGGCCCGGTCGAATCCCGTAAGGCGAGAGAGTCGTCATTATGGGTAGATCTCTAAACCAGGGCCCCTTTTAGGGTCCTTTTGGGTTCCGGTCCTTTGTAAGGTCCTCTTTAAAAAGATGTCGTATTATTTTGGGGGACCTGAATAGTCAAAGGAGAATGGTTTTGGTGTTAAGTTGTAACGATAGTGCCAACAACTGTCACACCAGGACCACTGGTGGTAGATGCGGAGGTGGTAGCAGCAGGAGTCGTCGGTAGTGGTAGTAGCAGTAGTAGTAGTAGTAGTAGTAGTAGTAGTAGTAGTAGTAGTAGTAGTAGTAGTGGTAGCAGCAGTGGCAGTAGTAGCAGTAGCAGTAGTAGCAGCCGTGGCGGTAGGGGTAGAGGTAGTGGTAGTGGTCGTGGTCGTGGTGGTGGTGGTGGTGGTGGTGGTGGTGGTGGTGGTGGTGGTGGTAGTGGGCGTGGTGGTGGCGGTGGTGGTAGTAGTAGTGAGTATCACATGTTGCTCGCAGCACTACAAGTTGACCGAAGTAGCTAAGCCGACACAAGTTGGCAGGCGGACGAAAGCCTGTCAGTGGAGGTCGGGCCTGCCGCAGTTTCCGTTACACTGCATACTATCGCAAACTGCGTGGTCTAACCCGCAATCTGTTCCGACGAGGCAGGCACTGTGAATTCCATCGCGTCTTCCTCAGCAGGCAGGGCCCTTTGGGAGGGTGCGGTGTCCAGTCTTCCATAGTTTCTGGTTCGGGGCCTTGGGCTGTGCGCTGTCCTGTACATGAGTCGTGGGGTGTGGGGTGGTAGAAGCACTTGGTGACCGAATGTTTGTAAGCCCTTGGGGTTTGGAGTTGAGGGGCCGAGTGACAGTGTTGGCCTCGCAGGCTTGCGGCAAATTGAGCACGAGCAGTTGCACACAAAGCAAAAGTTGGGAATAGCTGCGCCTTTCCTAGCGAGGAAACAGGGCAAAGGTGAGCATGGCAACCGCAACAGTGACGCATGTAAATGACCACTCTATGACGACGGCAGACAGCAATACAGGACAACAGCAATGACGGCAGCAATCCCATTATGGTTTTGAAGGCGATCTCGTTCAAACCCGAGAGAGCTTGAGTCATTTAGCAAAGGTTGAGTTCTCTGTCCATGCCCGGATCCATGGCTTACACTAATTTGGCGGCCTTAATAATTGGAATAGGGTTTTGGGGGTTCCTGGGTTTTGGGGGTTCCTGATTTTCAGTATAGTATATTATGCCCCCAAACCCTATTCTAATTTTTCAGGCCCCTACATTACAGTAGCCTTCTAGATCCCTTATAGTAACCCTTATAGACCCCCTTAAAGGAGCCCTGTTCTAATAATTAAGGCCCCTACACTACCAGCGTTGGGGCGGGCGTCAAGCGTAGGTCAGGGCTTGCGGCTCCCTGCCCGCCCCTCTGAATGGTTTTTGCTTCTTGAAACCCTACTATTTGGGTACTTGGACCCTCTGGGGCAGGTTTCAGTGGCGCAGAGCTTGCCAACGTCGTGAACGAGGCTCGGCCCGCTCAAATAGAGAGGCTTACTGTAGGGTTTGGGGTTAGGGTTCGTTGATACAAGTTCGCTAAAAGAAGTCCCGAAACCCGATTCTAGGTATTAAGCCGTCTGTTTTGGCTCCTAATGAGTCCCAGCTCGTCACGCAATGCCTTGCAGAAGGATGAGCCCAAGTCAGATGCTCGAAGCTCTAGGTCTGAAGAACTGAACATGAGTGAATCTTGTAGTACCCTTATAGATCCCCTATAGTAGCCCTTATAGACCCTTGACAGGAACCCTAGTCTGGTGTTAGAAAGGAAAAGTGATGTATTAAGAATCGAGTATTGGAATCGACATAGTGTGATGTTAAATACGCCGACCTCTGGCAAGGAGTGAAGCCTTAGGCAGTTTTGTTTCGAAGATCTCTGCGAAAGTAGGCAGATGCACTCCACACGTTGGCTCTTTCAGCCAGGCTTTGGGATTGGGGAACAGGCCCGATGGGTTGGGTTTAACGCTTAGGGTGATGTGCGCCAGATCAGGCGATTTTCCTGGCCCTGCGCGACTCGAGATCACAACCTACTGCGAAGGCACCTGCTTGCGCATTTCACGTTGGAAGAGCAAGTGCTTACTGCTATGCTCGCACATGGCTTGAAGCAGTCTATCCACCCATAGACTCTGTAGCTTCGGGAGCATGTCATTACATGGGTGACAACAACAACATCATGGTGACAATGGCGTGACGTTCAACTCCCGAACTACATCCTTTGCAACCGCCTCCTTCCCCACCACCGTTGGTTGTCTCTTTGTCTGTGTACTGTTGCTCTTGCTGCAAGATTCTTGCTGCGGCTGATGCATGCAACTCTGCTGCTGCATGCTAGGACTTCTCGGATGCCCTGGACCGCCGAAAGGCCAGCGGCATGCATGAATGCGCATGGATCTTCGCCGAGCTCGCGATATCATGCCCGGTGCATGTGGCCGTGCTAGCAACTATCAGGAGTAGTCGCTGGGTAGTACTTGTCGCGGCAGTGGTGGCGGTCTTGGCGGCAGCAGTGTCCTCGCGAAAGAGTCCTCCAAGTCATAAAGAAGCCTGAATAAATACCAGCACTACTCCTCAGGGCCCTTATCATGTGCCTAGTCAATGTACGGCTGGACCTTCTTTTACACTGTTTAGGCCCCCGCCCTTGCTTTGCATATATGCCGCAAGACACTCCTGTTTGTAGTTATCAAGTCTCCTTTCCCCCAAACCCATCCAAACCGTAAGCCCTAAATCCTAAACCCTGCGCAGACTCAAAAACGGGCCCCCCAAAACCCTAAACCCTAATCCTATGGTAAGTTCAGGTGGCCCGGAAGGCCGTGGGCTGCGGCGGCACCTCCCTAAATGGCGATGCGTCAGGCCTAGGCCTGGCGAAGGGTTCATGTTAGAAGCTGCCCCCACCCTGTAGTAGTGACTATAAAGATTATATTAGGGCCCTATTATATTCCTATTATAATGGGTGGGGGCCGCTTCTAAGGTTCATGGCACAACGAAGGGCTAGGGTTTAGGGTTTTGGGTTACTATTAGGAGCCTAAATAATGACGAATCACGGTTTTGGGGGTTCCTTATTGTAATTCTAGTATACTGGGCCACATTCAGGCCCCTATATTACAGGTTTGGGTTATGGAGTTTAGGGTTTAGGGTTTAGAGTTCCGGGCTCAGGTTTTAGAGTTCTGGGTTTGGGGTCGAGGGTTAAGAGATTTGGGTTTGGTCTTTGACGGTTAGCTTCAGCTGAGTTTGGGCTTTAGGCACCTCCAAGGCTCGTGATGAGAGCCGTGGCATGCCGGACTTCGGTTCACTTTGGATGTAATATAGGGGCCTTACTAAGTAGAACAGGGTTTTGGGGGTTCCTTCTTTTTAACTATAGTAAAGGACCATTCTCGTTATTAAGGCCTACATTGTAGTACCTTATAGATCCCTTATACTTTTATTATAGACCTCTTTTGAGGAACCCTATTCTAAGTGTTCAGGCCCCTGCATTAAGCAGGGTGAGTGCCCAGTAGGAGGGCCCATCACAGCAATGTAGGAAAGCCTCCGAAAGCCTCCCCTGTGCCAGGGTTCCGAATGCCGCGGCCCTGGCCTAAGGCGGGCAGGGTTCTACAGGCTTCCATTCGGGTTGAGGGTTGCGATAACTTTTAAAGGAATTACCGTACTTGGAGGATCGAGACTTAGTAAGTATGGTTGTGAGTACCTTAACTGGGGTTATAAGTATTTATAAGTATGGTTACCTTAAAGACAGAACACTAGTTATTAAGACCCACGATCCTCCGAGTAAGGGCTCGATAAGGGCTCCTATCAGGCTTGTATTGGATAGGTACCCGTCACCCTAGTTTCCAAACGAGGCGAGCTGCGATCTGATCTTGTAATAGAGGAGCCTTGCAGCAATATTGTTGATGGACGAAATCCTGCATTACCCACTATAAGGAATATACCATAATTCCCATAGTTTAGAGTCCTAAGGGTCATGCAGGATTTTGTCCATCAACAGTACGATACCCGGTTCACTAGTGTCCCCCCCAGGTCTTGTCCATATTCTAGGTACGGCAGTGGTAACATATACCTCCAAACCTATTCCAGCGATTGAGGTCCCTAGTCTTAGACATCAGTAGACATCAACATGTTGAGACCTCAGGAACTGCACATAGCACCATTACAGAAAGCATAGCAGCTAAAGTAGTTTTTCCGGGTTGTAGACTCTAAGCCCGCTAACCCCTAATCCCGAAACCCCAAGCCCCTGAACCCCGAAACCCTAAACCCTAAAGCCCTAAACCCCGAACTCCGAAGACTGAAAGAAACCCCCTGAGGCCCCAACCACGAGAGGTAGCTGGCATGTAGCTACTGCCGATAGTTGAAATGCAGCGATGTGGAAACGGGTATGCCCTGAGCCCCTGTGTTTTGCCACGGTGTGGCAGATTCTGCGGATGCGGGCTGTACATGCATCCTGTCTGAGCAACCTGAGTGCGTGGCCCACAGAGGCCCCAACCACAGGCTCCGCCTGGTAAGGCATTCCCGCTAACCAGTTGGAAAAGAGCCCTCAAAAAAAAAAAAAAAAGCCCTAAACCCGAGAACCCTAAACCCTAAGCTCGGCTTGGCTGGAGACGGAAAGGCGGCTGCTGCCTAGTGCCGGCTGAGAGCTCTGCTGCAAGTTGGATTGCTGCGCGCTCGACTTTGTAGTTTGACATATGGCCGTCATAGTTAGAATAGGCATCGGAGGGTATGTTTGACAGTAATGATGTCAAGGAACACCAAGGAGTACGAGGTTTTGGGGTTTGACGATTCGGAGTTGTGCAGAAAGGGCGTGGGAAGCTCCTCTTGAAGCTTTTTCGTGCAAGCAAGAAATGCTGCTGCGTACAGATGCTGCCAGAGCATGGTGAGAAACTGTCTGTCCGCCATGTGAATGAGCATATCATGTTGATCGCACTGACAACCTCAGTAAGTCTGCTTGTTGTGTTGGATGATTATTGTTCTCAAACACATTAATACTCTTACTATGAATTTTCACTATTGGTATCGTTTCGATCTTGTGCAATTATTCTTGTTATGATTGCCGTTGTTATTACTGTCATGTTTCTTGTTGTCATCGTCATTACTTGTAGCATTACGAGTACTACTTTTTCTGCTCCACCTCCATCTCCTTCTGATTCGTGGTCTTCTTTCCTTTCCTTATCATGGTTCTGAATACTTTTGCTTTTCTCGGTACTATTGTTGTTATTCGTGCTTTTCTACATATCAGAGCGATTATTGTATTTCCATCATTGTTCATAGTGCCATCAGGACACAGCTTGCTTCCGCGACCGCCTTGAAACTCTGATGCGATTCTGCTTGTGCATCTTGCTCGCAGTACCAGCAATTTCCAAGTGGTAGCATGCAGCAACCTGGAAATTATCCAAGATGTACACTTTATATACTAGTAGTAATAATATATATATATATATATATATATATGTATAATATACATATATATATATATATATATACACATGTAAATGTGTATATAGAGATCATGCACAGGTAGTGTTTCGAGAGCCTTCTGACATCCTAAGCCCTTTCCCTCTCCTTCGCCGCCCTTGGTCGCCATGTCCGCCATGACTCCTGAGAAGACTGGCCTGGCCAGGGGCCCGGCCTGGCTGTGGAAAGAAGAGCGAGAGGATCCAAACAAAGAAGCTTAAACCACATGGCTAACTATTGATTCTAGTAGTAGATAGTGATTATTCAAACCAGATGGTTAAGTATTGGTTTTAGTAGTAGATAGTGATACTTCTTTCCTATTGTGACTGTCGTAATTATTGTTGTTATCGTTGCAGCTACGATGAACATGGCCTCAAACGTTGGCCTTCAAAACTGGTTCAAGTTGTGAGAGACATCCAGAAAACTTTGCATGTCTGAGTTTCGACCTAGATCACCTTGCGTGGATCCACCGACACCGTGGTGGAGTTCTTCGGCTATGCCATCAACAGCATTCTGTACCAGCGTGGGTGCCCTCTCCAGCTTTGCTGTGACCGTCAGTCTGCGCTTAGGTCGGATATAGTGATGAAAGCATGATCTACATGGGTAGTTGTCAAAATTATGGTCCCTTTTGGGGTACCCTAAATAATAGGTGTCGTATTACAATAGGGACCCAAAAGGGACCATAATTTTGACAACCACCCACATAGCAAAAGTCTGCATGATCAGATCGCTGTTCGATCGTGCTGTCGCCGCGTAAGAAATTCGGCCCTCTGCTTTCAAGGTGAAGCAAAGGGGAAAAGGAGGGACCCTTAATGGGGACCCCTACCATGTAATGGGCTATATAATGGGTATATAATGGCTATATTCAGGGTATATACCTTGGGGGTCCTTATCAAGGGTCCCTCCTTTTACCCTTGGAGTGAAGTCACCGCATCTAAGTTTTCGATGCTCTTCTGTGCTCATGGTAGGGTCTACCCACCAGAGAACTTCACTTCCGTGGCCAAGTACGGATTGCATCTCGGCAGCACCTGCGATTCTTTGGCTTAAATAATTGCCAATACTATTTTAGGGGTTCCTTATGGTACTATAGTTTTTAATATCTACTATTTCGGGGGCTCCTTATTATGATTTCAGTTTAATATATACTATTTTGGGTTCCTTATTGTGACTACAGTTGAATATCTACCTTACTATGACTATAGTATAGCATACCCCCAAACCCTATTCTAATTACTAGGTTTCTTTCGGTGCAGCGTTCGATGCCCAGAGTCTCCCGCGTGTTCCTGTACCAGCGGCCATATCATGTACTAGAAAAGTATAATCTATTAGGACCTCGGTTTAGGGTTTAGTATAGGGGACTTATAAATTAGAATGGGTTTTTGGGCCCGTGATACTATGGTAAGTTATAGGTTTCTAATGGATTCGGCTAGTCTGGATCCGCTGTTGAGGCGACCTTTGGGGGATTGGGGTTTTCGGGTGGTTTAGGGTTTGCAGTTTTGGGGAGTAGGTTTAGGAGTTGGTGTTGGGTTTTTTGGTGGTTTAGGGTGTAGGAGTTTAGGGAGTAGGCTCAGGGATTGGTATTGGGGTTTTTGGGTGGTTTAGTAGGTTAAGGTTTGGGATGGGGCATTAGGGATTCAAGCTGGTTCCTAAGTTGTGGCGCTTCGTATCCCAGCCACTTTTTCGAGTGGTTGAGTAGTGTAAGTATCCTCTGCACCGCCCTGAAGCATGGCCCGCTTTACAACGCTTTACAAAACAGGAATTGCATGCTGCATTCAGGGTTTGTCGTACTGTTGCTCATCGCGCCGAGTAGCTGCCGGACCGTTGGAAGTATTGGACATGGAGTATGCGAGGATGGCGATCCTGGCATGATCTCCAATCTCTTGAGTAACTGTGCCATTCCACCCATGTCTCTGGCTTGCTGTCAAAGGCCCTTAGAGAAAAATCCTCTGATACCTAAGCCCGAAACCAAACACTCCAAATTTTCAACTCCAAGAGCCTCCAACTTGCTTCCATAGGTCCATCCTCGTGACCAAAGACAAGGGCCTGCAGGAGTACTTGGGGGAGGCGAGGCCAGGGAAGAAGTTTCGGGGGTCGTACTTACGCTCAGCATGACTACATGCACTATAGCCCTGCTGTAGACATGAACCGCATCATTGTGATTCTGACTGCCGCCGCTACTATTGCGACGACAACCGCGAAGGCAACGACGACAACGACGGCTGCTGCTACGAACTGCTTTTACTCTTGCCTCTGTTCCTGCTGGTTCTGTTACTGCGCCTGCCTCTGCCGCTGCTAACACTGCCACTGCTACGACTGACACTTCCGCCACCGCTGCTGCTGGTGTGACTGCCACTGTTGCCACCGGCCGGCCAGCAGGCGGCGTCGGCGACAACAGCAATGACTGCAACGTTTTTAGAGTGAATATGCCCGACTAGATCGGTGACGGGAATTTCAAATGGACAGGAGCACGGAAGTGATATTCGTGTCAAACTCACACACGGATGCTACAGCTACTAGTAGTTCCTTCTCCCAAAAGCTAACGAGAATCTGGACCCAAATGCCTGCAACCCGAATTTGGAACCATCAGCCTCGACCTCATTCTGTCCATGTTTGAGTAGCTATCATATACTATGATATACCATACCTTGCCACAGTATTCCATAATATACCATAGTATACCGTCATATACTTTAACATACTATATCATACCACAATATAGTATGGCCTACTACCATGTACAACCCTAAACCCAAAGCCCTCTACTCCTCAGGTCATGAAGCAGCTGCGGGGCTGGATGATGGTGAGCCAAGTCGCATACTTAGTCTTGCCTTTGGTTAGTAGGGAATGGAAAGAATGGTAGTTATAGTAGTTATAATTGTACCCCATTCTTCCATTCCCTACTAACCAAAGGTAAGTGGTTTCTTGCAGGGCGCAGAAGTGGAAATGTCGGAATCTCGATGAGTTTTCGACTTGACGGTTTAGGGTAGCCCTGAAAACCAGAATGTGTGGGCCGTTGCAGCACTGGGGATAACGTCTTCTGCGGTTTTGTTCAGGCATACCAGCAGGGATGCCTCAGATTTCCCAGTTGGTGATGGGAAACCGTAATAGTGTCGGTAGCGCCGTGGCAACACTGAAGCAAGTGCCCAGAACAGCTCCTGAGTTCCGTGTGCCGTCAGCCCCAATCAATGCAAGGTCAAGAAGCTGGTTGTTGTCGTGGCCTCGCAGGCAGCGCGGACTGTGTTGCTTGCTTCATTCTTCTGGCTCAAGAGCACTGCTTTCGGGTGGGCTGTTCGTGTTTTATGTCTTACACGCAAAGGCAAAACTAGGAAGGTATGACCTGTTTTTGAAAGAGGAGATATCCGGCCTGAATGGCCCCTGCCGCTCCACAACGGAGTGCAGAGGATTCCCCTTGCGTCTCCAGCCTTTTTTACTCGATCGCTTGCGTTCTGGCCAACAAAGCGGACCTCCCATTTCATACTACCACCCGCAGTGCATTAAAGGCTACTCTGGTACATCATCGCACCATTGTGCACGGTAGATGTGACTTAGTTGTGACTTGAGGTCCCCGTAACAACGCGCAACTATATCTACTAGGTAGGCCTTTGGGATTTTTTTTGTATTTTCCCTTATTGGGGCATACTTGGACCCTAATTTACGAAGACTTTTCAGAGGCTTTAAAACTGCCAAGCCTAGTCTACTCTGTTCTCACAACTATATCTACTATGACCCTAAACCCTAAACCCCAAGATTATGTTCTCAGCTTCTTTCAGGTGACGGAGGAGACCCTGGAGCGATGGACCTTCGATGTGCAGGTGGCGGCTCTGTGGGATCTAACAGAAGGTATCGGAGGAAGTTAGTCTTAGTATCCCCCTATAGATTCAGGATAGGGGCCACTAGTCCTAGTATAGTCTATATGTATGAGTATAGCAGAAGGGGTCGGAATAGTTAGTCTTAGTATCCCCCTTGTAGTTTCAATATGAGTCCAGTATAATTCTCTCCCCAAACCTGAGTAGTTTCCAAGACCATCCCTTCGGGTTCCTTTTCATAATTATAGCACAACATACTATATATCATCTATCTATATAAATATAAATATAAATATATATATATATATACACATTATCTATACGGGTGTTAAGGCAGAGGGGGGTTTTTAGGGGGCAAGCTTTGCTTTTGTGGATTCGGCCATGCTGTACTCGTGTTTGTAAAGGAGGCCTGCTTTTGTGGAGTGACATGTCACTGCTTGAAATCCCTAGCAGTAGAGTAGGTTACCTTTAACCTTTGCTGGGTAGTCCCTGTATAACCCCTACATAACCAAAAAGGTTAAGCTTTAGTTCCCCATGATCCCCGACAAGTAGGAATGCCAGGGTTTATTTAGGGGTTTAGGTTTCCTTGCCACTCTTCGTGAAGTGAAGACTTTGATGACAGGTGAACGACGGTGCCACCACCGCTTTGGCAATCCCGCAAACGCAGGCCGCAAATCTGCTACATGACATGCCACGCCTGGCTGCGAGAACTCCCCGGTTCTTAGTAGGGAATGGGGGACGGGGTTAGGGGCACTACTATGACTATGAGGAAGTATCATCGGGGTCCACTCCCCAATTACCTTCTCAAAACCAGGACATCCTACACCCTGAACCAAGAGTTCCGACCGTTGCCAGCTGTTCGCCTTCAGGCTGACAAGGTTCGGGAGCAGAAGGAGATACAGGCCTGTGGCTCTTTGACAGTTTTGAAGAATGTGAAGAAATTCCTGAATAAGTAGTCGCAGTAGTGGTAGTCGTAGTAGTGGTAGTAGTAGTACTAGCAGGAGTAGTAGTGGTAGTTGCAGTAGCAGTAGAAGTAGCTGTAGCAGTAATAGCAGTAGCAGTAGCAGTAGTATTGATAGTAGTAGTAGCAGTAGCAGTAGCAGCAGTAGCCGTAGTAGCCCAAGCAGCTTGGGCCGCCAGGTGACAATTTCAAACCCATCCCTCTGTAGCCCTACTATCATCACTATGATGACTACTATTATCATGATTAACATCATTATTATGGTCATTATTATTGTTATTCTTGTTCACATCATTATTCTTGTTGTTCTTACAATTTAGTATCATTATGGTTGTTATTGCTCTTCTTCTTGTTATTCTTCAGAGTACTGTTATAATTACTATTATTCTGTTCTGGCGATGAGTATTTCATACTGCTATTTGTTAGCATTGTTGTTCTTATTAGGATTACTATTGCTGTTATTGTTATTATTATCTTTATTAGTAGAATTATTGTTGTTTTTATTTTTTATTAACAGTTTTTGCCACAGTCAATGTTTTTGCTATTGTTATGGTTCTACGATTCTGATACCACAACTGTTTCAATGCATCCCATACATGTAAGGACATGTAAGGAGGTCTCTGGACAGATTTTCGATGCTGAGGTGAGGTGCTAGGATCTTGGGTCATACAAAAGACAGTTGTACTGACAGATATACAACATACCAGAGACATGTGTAGGATATGATATGGGGGCCCAAATAATTTTAACGCTACGCCGCCCGCCTCGGCTGTGTAGCGGCAGGGCGAGGGGGCAGTCGATGTTCTTTTATGCTAGGGCGGCCTGTCAAACCCCAAGCTTTACACAGTTGTTGATACGAAGTGCCAGGAAAACGGGCACAGGGGGAGGGAGGGGGGGAGGGGGGGAGGGGGGGGAGGGGGGGGGAGGGCGGGGGAGGGGGGGTGACCATAAACCTCTAAAGGGGTAGCTCTAACAGGTACCTACAGCAATGGCTGCATGCTCATACATATACATTCCGCTGCCCATTGGCTCACAGTGGTTTTACCATATTGAGACAAGACAAGCTCTCCTTGCGTAGCAAGACAAAACAACTACTGTCCGTGTGCAGGGCGCTGCCCTTTGATCCTTAGGGAATAAACTGGTCATACACCTCCTAACAAGGAGCATTTCCTTGTGGGTGTATCGGCACAGTTTTCTGGTAGCGGAGCCCGGAAAGGGCCGCCCGCCTCCCAAAGTCCGCTACAGCGGTCGGCCTCGCCGAACGCTTAACCAAGCGGATAAGAGGCAGCACAATGTCGAGCTCGCATAGCGAAGCCGACGGCAGTTCCCAATCCTCCGGGGGATATGAGAACGAAGAGACCTCCCAAGGTCCAGCCACTTATGTCGCACAGTCATATGCAACATCTGACCGCATGCTTGCATCATTAGGCATAACGCCCAAGATCGCGCCTGCCTATGATGGCACCACCTCGTGGTTTGAGTATGAACAGTTGATTGACGACTGGTGCGACATAACAACGCTGGATGACACCAAAAGAGGTCCGTCTCTCAAGACGAGGCTCTCCGGATTGGCCGCAGTACAAAAGGAATCACTGAACCGAGAAAGGCTTGCAGCCCCAGATGGAGTAGATTACTTCAAGAAGAAGATGCGTCCATTTTTCGTGAAAGGAGAACAGTACGTTTTCCTGTGGCGTTTCCTCGGCCTATTCAAGGCATGGAAGGGCAACCAAGACTTTGTGACTTGGATTGCCAAGTTTGAGATCGTGCTCCAGCGCGTGAAAAACTCATGGATGGATCTCTTACCAGAGATAGCTCTGGAGGATGCCCATCCAGATTTCATGCAAGCTGTGCAGGCAGATCAAACCTTCTTGCGCCTACAGGATGCAACCGAGAGAGACACATACGCCGCACGTTTCTTCGAAACATGGAACAAGGAACGCCTTGATAATCATCGAAGAGCGTTTCCTCTAAATGATAATCTCCTAGCTCTCCTCTTCCTAGTGCAGTCCGACCTAAATGAGATGCAACGTGAGAGGTTGGTAACAGCATTGACCAACCAAGGTCACCGAATTGAGACCTACACGTACCCTGTGGTACGGCAGACCATGTTCGATCAGTTCTCAACGACCAGAACTGGTCTGCAGGATCCCAACATTCGGCACTCTTCTCACAAGAAGGACCGCCATGGAAGGAGAGACCAACGCCGCAAACGCGGAGGTCGAAACTTCCTCATCCTCGATCAGGGTGAATACGATGGAGTCGATGGATTCTGGCTCCAAGACGAAGACACCCTTGAGGAAGGCTTTCTTGCCGCCGAGGATGAAGAAGCTGTCTTCTGGACAGTTGATGACCATGAGGCCTTCGTTGCAAGGAGATTCAAAAAGGGAAGAAGACCAAGAATGCGTCCCGGATCACCGGGAAGAGCAAAGGGTGGCAAGCGAAAAGGACGTGGCCGTTTTAGGTCATACCGCGGAAAAGGGAGAGCCAACCAGGCAGAACATGATCCAACTGATTCCAGCTATTTCGGTAAAGGTAAAGGAAAGGAAAAAGGAAAAGGTGGAAAAGGCAAAGGAAAAGGAAAGGACAAAGGAGATAAAGGAAGCTCCTTCAAAGGCGCAAAGGCAAAAGGCAAAGGTAAGGATACAGCTAAGTCTGCCTCCTTACAAGGAGACCAAACTGGATCTCCACAGGCCTATGAAAGTTCCACCGCACCGAGCTGGGATTCATGGTATGAGGACAGTTATTATACTGACTCCAGTTGGAATTATGCCGCTTATGACGATCAAACGTCTTATACATACTATGCATCACAAGCCTCACGAAGAAAAACACGGAGAAAGAAGAGAAGAAATCAAGCAGGATCATCAGGTAGAGGCACAGATCCGAGCGCGCACCAAGAACCCGTGTTCAACTCATCAGTGAGTTACGTGCCCCAGGTCTTTGAACCATCCGAGGGGCAAGGTGTTGAAACTGCAACAGCGGTGTTTCCGTTGCAGCACACCGTCCTATCTGCTCTCACAGAGCGGATCAATCTTGATAAGAACCCTACCTTTGTCATACTTGACTCAGGTTGTACTAGGGCTATGGGTTCCCGCTATGCGGTGAACAGGCTTATCAAGGCCGTGAAGCAACGTGCCCCAGGCATGATTGATTTCACTTTCTCACCTTCGAACACGAAGTTCTCTTTCGCAGATAGTGAAACAGCTCTTATCAAGGAGCGTGTAACTCTATGGTTCAACACAACTCCAAGAAGAGATACAACCATAGAAGTTCTGGATCAGGGGAGAGTTCCCATTTTGTTCTCCATCGAACAGATGAGGAATCTAAGAATGACCCTCGAGTGTAGTCCCACAGCTGACCTAGCAACGTGTGAAGCTTTCGGTTTGTATAAAACCCCTCTTCCGATTAGTACCAATAACCATTTGGTATTGGACCTTCTAGGCTTCACTTCCACCAGGAAGTATCTCCCTAAATCAGGTACGTCGTTCAGTGCGACAGAGACTGCTCTAGGAGCTAGGAAGCCAAAGGAAGAAGGAAGATCTTATACTAGGATCCCGGAAGGTCGCTGTCCAGCCTGCGCAGGACAGAAAAGGGCTCATACGTACCTCAAAGGTTGCGACAAGGCACCTGAGGGAGCAGCTGATCCACCACCGAAGGGCATTCCAGGTAAGAAGAAGCCTCTTCCATCTGATCCGGCAGAATCATCTGCCAAGAAACCTGATCCACCAGAACCATCTGGTGATGCTCCTGAGCCTTCCGAACCATCGGAACCATCATCAGGCTCTAGAGACAAACCTGCAGAATCATCTGCACCGCACGAACCTCCAGAAGAAGAAAGACTTGAGGTTCCACCTGCGAAGACAAAGACTCCAAAGGGTCTTAAAAACCTTCTGAAGAAAACCCGCAAATATGCGGTCAAACCTCCTGTTGAAGAGAAGTCTACAGTCCCAGGAGCTGATGACGGGACGGAGGTAAGACCACTTGAGTCAAGAGAATACCCGGCTCCTGGTACAGACTCACCTACAGGTGAAGAGACTGTCGCAGAACCATCGCCATCTCTTCCCATTGCTCTTCGCAGGATTCATGAGAAGCTTAAGGACCCTGTAGAACTCTATAAGCTTCACCTTAAGCACCGTCATATGAGTACGGATCAGTTCAAGCGACGCACGAAAGCCTTACAGATCCCAAAGGAGATATATGAGCTATATGACCAACTGGTCAAAAAGTGTTCAGCCTGTCAGGAACACGTGAGAGCTCCTTCAAGAGCGAAGATTTCCGGTTTAAGATCAGAGACTTTCGGTGATCTCACCTTCGTAGATCACGGTGAGCTTCCAATTCCCGGCAAGGATAGTCGCTTAATATTTCTTATTCTCTATGACGGAGCAACAAACCTGTTGACTTCCGAAGTAGTCCAGGATAAAGAAGAGCATACTACAATGTCGATTATGAATGACTACTTTGAGAAATTTCAGATCAACCCAAAGGTTGTAGTTGGAGATCAAGCATTCATGACTCCAAAAATGGAGGCTTATTACAATCGGCAGAATATCAAGCCTGTAGCAACAGGACCTGGAACACCATGGCCCAACAGGGCCGAAGCTGCTGTAAGATTGCTGAAGCATCAGATTAAGATCATACTTCAGATCCTGAAGGATGGTGACCCGCAGTATAACGGAATCACCATGAAGTATGGCAACCTCGTTCGACAAGCATGTTTGGCAAGAAACTCTTCGATTACCTATGGAGGAGTTACTCCTTTAGAAATGGCCTTTGGTAGGCGTCCTCGAGATGTTATAACACCAGAGAACGCTGATCCCAATCAGTTGACAGGTAATCCAACTGATACGGAAGTCACTGCGAGAGCCATTAAGGAGCTTGCCAACAGGGCTTACCAAGAGGCACGCCAATCTGATGATCTGCGCAGAGATCTTGCGGCCAGACTGTCAATGACCGAAGGACCTTTCTCTCTGGGAGACAAGGTTTTCTACTGGTCAGAGGATAAGTCTAAGATTGGATCAACTGGGTCCAAACATGGATCTTGGCTAAAAGGAAAGGTGATCTCCGAACTCGGAGGATCCATGGTAGGTGTGGATCTTGGAACACGCATCGTCCGCGTTAATATCTCAAAACTGAGGAAAAATTATGACATAACATCTGATGTGGAGATTCCTCTCGCGCCTGATGAGGAAACTCTGACGTCAGAAGGTTCTGATCACGCAAGTTGCATGGTCACCTTTGATGCTTCCCTGCAGTCGACAGACCTAACGGTTCCGCATCAAGAGTGTCACTGGCAGGTCACCAGCACTGGGAAGATTGACTTCCTAGAACTCTACGGTGGATCTCCCCGTATGAGTCACAAGGCTGCCCTGTCAGGTCTGCGAGTAGGTCAGCCAGTCGACTTGCGTAGTGGTCTAGATCTTGAGCAACCGCAAGGTCGCTCCAATCTTCTTAGGATCATCAAGGAACAAGAACCTACTATTATTGTTATGTCACCCGATCACTCTCAGTGGTCTAGCTGGTACTCACAGTGGAAGAAAGGCTCTGCCAAGAGACTTTCTGTTTTAAAATTCTGTGAATCGGTCGCAGACCACCAAATGAAGCTCGGACGTTACTTTGTTCTTGAGAACCCATACTACAGCAGGCTCTGGTCTTCACCAGAAGCAAAACGCCTGTTTTCCAACCGCAAGATCAGCTATGAGGTCTGTAACCTACAAGCCTATGGCATGAAAGATCCAAAAGGATACTATGAATCGAAATCCTCGATTTTCATGCACAACCTGCCACCGCAGGTTCTAACTCCTCTCCAGAGGCATTCTGCCAAAACGAAATCTCCAACATCTCCACCAGGAGACGAAAAGGGTATTCAAGGCTACGGTCTTAAAACGAAACTCGCACAAGTGTATCCTTATGAATTCTGTGAGACCTTTGCCTCGTGTTTGGCAAGATTCCTGAAGAGAGATGCATATGCATCTCATCTTTCTTTGGTCACAGACATGCTAGAATACTCTGGAGATGAATGCCTCCAGGGACTTTCGGAACTTCTTGACCAGGAGTATTCACTTTTGACAGCAAATCCTCTCAAGGATTCCAAACTCTTGCAAGATCCGAAAATCAGATCACTTGTTGCTAGAGTAAATTCCTTATCGAGTAAAACTGAATTACCATTGCATCATTCCAAACCATCACCGTCCCTTGATGCCTTGGTGTCAGACATTACTCGCCTTAGATCAAGACTCTTACCAGGGTCTGGTTTCGAACAGTGTACTCTATACAGAGGTACATTTGGAACAGTCAAAGCACTCACCAGTGTAACTGATGGCGTTCTTGTCTTCTGGAACAAGAAGAAGCCCAATTCGACTATGACGTGTTGCTTGCCGCACCAGGTTTCCTGGAATAAAGTACACCCATCAACCTTCTCGGGGGTGCTCTTCCAGATGACAGGCGGCAAGACTTCACCGTCCGTGCGAACACCGCCGGATGTTATCATGTCGGACGAAGAGGTTTCGCCGTCAGACCCGTCAGAACCCATGAGCACTAATCGTTCACGGATCACATCTGACGATGTCTCTATGCCGGAACCAGATCAGACGATGCCTCCCGGCACGCCGCCGTCGCGTCCTCCACCTCCCATACCTCCACCGCGACTACCGGCCGTTTCCTCCGATGAGCCCGTGGCTCCTGCTCGGGCTAAGCCTCGCGTGCATCCGCCTCCTCGCGTTCCGTCTCCTCGGCGTCTGGGGGGTGATGTGTCGCCAAGGTCTTCATCGGAAAGGAAAGTTTCGCCGCACAAACAGAAATCACCTTCACAGGTGCCGACACCAAAACCTAAACCGAAGGCACATCCACAGGGACCCATTCTTCCGTTACAACAAGATGAAGAAGATTCTGAAGAAGAACTGGTCCCGGACGACCCCGGACAACCGTCCGCTCCTCCTCACACCTCTGGTTCACCAGAACCGGAGAGCGATGCCGAGTCAGAAGACACAAGGTATTACTCTGATGAGGAAGGTGACCTGGTCGTAGATGAGAAGGACTGGATCCTTCTCACAGAAGAACAGAAACTGTGCAGTAACACAGGTTCTTTCTCCATGCCTCGGTACATGCATGGCGGACCCGTAGACATCAGAGAGGTAACATCAAGAGTGAGGTCAGACCGAACACGGTATAAACCCACCAAAAGGTTCCGATCTGACATCCGTGAAGAGTATGATCTTCTCACGGAAGAGGACAAGGCCTTATCCCTAAGTTCCCCCAGGAACTCAGCAAATTTGACCCAGAAGGCACAACGGAAGGAGGCAACCGCCAAGGAAAAGCGTGAGATGAAGAAACAGTTTGATGAAGCGAAAGCAGCAGAATATCAGAGCTGGCTAGACAATGATGTCTTTGAGCTCGTCGATACACGGAAACTCGGAAACATCCGAAATTATGTCACTGGTCGATGGGTCCTGACTCTAAAAAGAGATAAGGACGGAAACTTCCTTAAGTGCAAGGCCCGATGGGTCCTAAGAGGTTTCCAGGATCGACAAAAGGACATACAGCAAACTGATAGTCCTGCTGCGAGTCGCCCAGGTTTCCGCTTGGCGATTCAACTAGCAGCTAACAAGCTGTGGAGACTGACACACATCGACCTAAAGACTGCTTTTCTGCAGGGTGAAGCCTATGATGAGTCGAGAGACATAATCTGTCAGATTCCTCCTGAAGCAGGTTATCCTCCCTACATTGCAGCGAGGATGAAGAAACCCGCTTATGGACTTAACGATGCACCTCGAAGATGGTGGAACATCGTTGATAAGGCACTCCTGTCTTACGGCCTGGTGCCAACCCGTGCGGATCGCTGTACATATGTTCTGTATGGTAAGAAGTCTGCAACAGCAGATGCTGAGCTCAAGAAGTCTCAGCCAAAGACCATGGAATCAGCGATTGACTATCTCCTAGATCCCATAGCAGGCAACAATGCCAAGGGTAGACAGGTACATGGAGTAGTCTGTTTACATGTAGATGACCTGTGCATGGCCGGTGATGACACCTTTCGTAAGGCCGTGATTGAATCGATCAAAAAGGAGTTTGCAGTCGGTTCTGAAGACACGAACGATATTATGTTTGTAGGACAGAGATTAGTCTGGAAGGATGCTACAGCATCAGTGCCAGCACATATCTCAGTAAATCAGAACCTAGCTGTTGAAGCTCTAGAGGAAATTGTTTTTGATAAGAAGCTCAACAATGAGCAACAATGCACACCACAGCAGCACACTGCTTACAGAAGTGTTTTAGGACAGATCAACTGGCTACAAAGCCGGACTCAAGCTCACATCTGTTATCGCTTCAGTCGGTGTGCGAGTAAGGCTGCCAAGCCTACTATCGGTGATATTCGAGAATTGAACAAGCTTGTTAGGATTTTGAAGTCTACTGAAGTAGAACTGCGTTTTTGGCCGCTGAAAGGAAATCTCAGAATCCTCGGTTACCCTGATGCTTCCTACAGGAACAATGATGACAAATCATCTCAGAGAGCACATGTTATTTTCCTTGCTGAAGATCGAAATCCAAAGCTAAAGGGAATGAAACAATCAGCAGCAGCTGCTTCTTCCAAGAAGAACGATTTCTCTGAATCCTCTATTAAGGAAACATCCTCGAGAGGTAGCCTGGTGGATTATGAGTCTCACAAGATTACGACAACCACAATGTCCACAACAGTGGCAGAGCTTAACGCACTGATGCGTTGCTTTGGTACTTGCCTGTTCCTCAAGGGACTTTGGGCAGATCTCTCATCAGAGACCGTACCCATACATATCAGAACAGATGCGAACAATCTTGTGACAACAGCAGGCACGACACACCTTCCAGAGCAGAAGGAAACTCACCACCTCATTCAGATGCTTCGTAAGGAATCCAACTCTGGATCTTTAGATGACCTAGCTCATGTAAGCTCGAAGTACTGCCTAGCTGATGCATTAACAAAGCACTCGGCGCAACCTGATGAGCTTATCAAGGCTCTGGAAACAGGGAATTTACCAGAAACAGACATTCATCCACCCTTCCGTGAACTTCTTCAACATAAAGCTTTCACTGTTCGGTGGATCATAGACAATCTCAAGAATGCCGCCACAGCGGTAGCCTTCCTTGGAATTGATATCTCAACAGAGATTTACCGATTATTTTACTGCCAAGGAATATGGTGGTAGTCTCGTTTGCTGGTAGCACAACCATGTGCTGGATTTTCTATTTAGACTGTTTTCCGTCTAAAAGAAAATTTGTGTCTGCGAGCTGCGTTTTCATTAAGATCGGACATGTTCATGAGAATTATATGTTCTGTATCATCCGCAGCCGCTTTCAGCCTCGAGCCTCACAGCAATCAGCCTTTCGGGCTAACCAAGCTTTCCTGATCCTGTTTGGTCATTGTGCCGTAATGAGCACACGATCAAACTTCCGTAGCCGTGATGGACACGCCCTACCCAGGGCAGTGCAGGCGTACCATGAGCGACATCCACACATGGATAGCTCGTACCCCGAGTCTCGTCGGGAAGCATCACGTCGAAACACCGAACACGGTGGACACCGAATTCACAAACGTGAGAAAAATCATGAGCCTCAATTCATCATCATGAATCACCAACAGGTGTTCAATCCGCATCCAAGAGATCTTGCTCAATTGATCTCACAATATGGCCATGCGAGTAGAGCAAGGCTCACTCTAAACTCCAGACATGGAGTCAGGCTCTATGAAGGAGTCCTTCAAGGACCATGGGACAACAGTCCCCTTGTATACTGGGATAACAATGTCGGTAATCACGCTCGTGATCCACACCAGTTCTGTACGATGCTTGCACAACACCTTCAGACAGGCCTCCCACTGGAGGTAGAACAATGTGTGAGCCTTGATGGATCCGGAGAATATGACTATTCCTCCTCAGTGCCAAAACTGGCAGATGTAACAGGTCTCTCACCAGAGATGTGCTTCCACATTCTTTCCAAGACCAACAGAGTCGGAAGGTGGTTGGCACACTCAACAAGACACCTTCAGAACCAGCGCCCAGATCTCTTTGCTGGCCAACACAATTATCTTCTGGACATGTTCAAGTTGGCCGATGCAGAGCTCGCACAGTATACACCACAAGAGATCGCGCTTGGTGTCCTCCTCAACACTAAGTCTAGGTTTGTGGTCACCATGGTTTATAACAAAGATGGCA
The DNA here is from genome assembly GCA_905221615.1 of Symbiodinium sp. CCMP2592. Taxonomy (NCBI): domain Eukaryota; class Dinophyceae; order Suessiales; family Symbiodiniaceae; genus Symbiodinium; species Symbiodinium sp. CCMP2592. Next base: position 232,299 of record CAJNDT010000141.1, on the reverse strand, counting down.
AGGCCGAAACCACAGATGCCGCCGTTAACATCCCACCGGATGCAAATGTGTTGACCATGAGCAAAATTTTCCTTTCGGCAGTGGGAGGACACGGTTCACGACGAACTCTACCAAGAGCTGAAGAACCAGATCCTGAAGAAGAGAGACCAAGGTCACACATGACCATCTCAGACTTCATGGCAACGGGGAGCAATCCTGTGCAGTCCCATGCACAGCGTCTCTCCACTAACGCGCCAAGGCCCGTCGGCATGGAGGATTTTGTTCGACAGAACAACCCTTGTTACATCATGCATGCCACGGACCTACAGGCATTATCCTCAATCCTGAGGCACGGTCTGGTACCATCAAACCTCCTAGCGCAGGTGGTCACAGCACCAGATTTCCAAGCGCTTGTGAATGAAAACAGTCGTTCCAACAGGGACACTGTTCAGTTCTCAACGCTAAACCTGGCGAATCCCAATCCGACCATGTTGCGTGCCAACAAGGCACTGCTTCTGGTCTTCGATGCAAATAACGTAGTGAACGAAGTCACAAACCTGTGGCAGTCGCAAGTAGGGATGTTTGCTACACCAGATGTAGTGCATGCCCGTACTCTTAGCGCCGTATTCGCACCCTCTGAAACACTCTGGGTATCATCGCAATACGATGAGCTCAAGAGCATCGGACCATGGTGGGCAGACCATTGCTCCGAACAGATGCCGTCAGCGACTTACGAGTCGAAGAAATGGTGCGCAAATTACGGCCGAGAAATCGAATCGGCACTTCGAAAAGTGGCAAGGCGAAATCTGCCACCAGAGCCTCCCAAGGCTAGATCTTCTCACAAGAAGTCTTTTTCTCTGCCAAAGACAGAGGCTGACACAGCTCCAAACCTGGAGCAAACCGCTTCTGCAGGTGAGGTACCTCCGAAAACGGAGACTACTGCAAAGGAGATCCATCCGAGATCCAAGCTCGCCCGGCAGGCCGAGGCTGACAAGGATCCGGACAGTCTTATGGGACAGCTCTGGAACTCCGACGGCACCAGAAGCGCCACCGAAGTTCTTAAGATAACGACAGGTCACAAACCTCCAGAACCTGTTCAGGATACTTCCGCCAACGTAGTTCCTCCCAAGGAAGAATCTTCTGGAACAGAGACGGAACCTGAGGAACCGGATCCTAACCAGGATCGTGACGAAGAATCAGACGATGAATCGGCATCAAGTGAAAAGAGCTCAAAATCTTCGTCATCCTCAGAACTCCGAGTTGATGTTAATCCGTCTCACAAGACGAACTCTGCACCTGCAGCGTCGGAGGAGAAGAAAGAATCTCCCACGGAAGAGATCACAGAGAAACTTAAGGAGGTCAAACTTGACCAACCAAAGCCTGAAACAGAATATGTTCAGAGTTCAGACGAAGAGCCACAGAAACCAAAATCTCCTAAAAAGGAGAAGGAGAAATTCCTAGTTCTCTTCGATCCTGAAACAGAAAGTTATTATCGAGTCAACAGAAGCAAGCTCAACCTCGAATACGAGGAACCTGCTGATGAGGAAGATCTCGTAAGAGAACATGAGCGCATCAGCGCTCGACTTCGAGAAAATCGCAAGCACCGAATCTCGAAGTCATCGTCTAACCCGGCTATGCAACAGGAAATGAAAGAGAGAATCTGGGTTAGTCGATGGAATCGAAAAATCCGAAGTCCACTCATGATCAAGGATTCTGAGGCTCCTGACGAAGAGGAGTGGGACAGACCCAGAGATCCGGCATCTTCCTCCTCTGAACCTCCTACCAAGGAGAGATTTGTAGGAGTACGCAGGACAGCCATGAGTCTTAACCAAAGGATACGGCTGATGACACGACCAGATAATCCTCTCTGCGATCTTTGCAATCAGCCTACAGGCTATTTTTGCTATTCCTGTGGTACGATTGTATGTGCAGACTGTCGACTTACCCCACAGGGTAAACAACAGATGTGCGAGTGCGTCTTGCCAATCGATTGCCTCGAGACCTCTAAAGTGTCAGCAGGAATGACATCAGAAGAGCGTCAGTTTTTATACGAGGCCATCCTCACACCTGAGGACGTAGATTTGGCAGTCCAGAAAATCAACATGTACTGTGACCACGCAAGGAATTTGTTCATGAGAGACCATCCAGGCGTTGATCCATGTAGCTTTGATGATATTAGGAATAATCCTCCTAATACTTACACCAGCTCCACAGAGGCTCCAACCCTGGAGGAATACAAGAGCATTAACAAGAGTCACATCAATATCAAGGACTCCAGAACAAGCCACCCGGCTTCTTTTCTCTCTCTTACTGGCCACGAAGACAAACTGGTGCTCGACGCACATTACGAGATAGTTCGTAACAGGATGGCCGGTGTTAACGAAAAGAGAGAACACATAGAGGGCTCAAACCCAGACAGCGTATCACTAAGCCTAGTGGTATGCAACTGGGGAAATATGGATCGAGCGCCGGTGCCAGCAGGGAATCCCAAAAAGAAACTCAAACCTGAGAAGGGATTCGATTACCACCCTCTTATTGACATGTGCTTCAACAATTCAGCACATATTACCCTCGTACTCGAGGCAGGAGCACTTGCGTCAAAGTATTCGATCGCAACCATGCGAAAACATGAATACAGAGGGATGCTAATTCATTCTCCTCCCAAGGAGCCTGAGGCACCCTCAATGTATATTGGAGTCAAGGGTGACCCAACAACAGACATCTCTCTCGTCCACCACTTTTACCGTCACCGAACAATGAAGCCTAAGGCTGGTGGTCCCAAGAAGCGACTGTGGGCATGCCACGGTGCGGTATGCCGCCTCACCTTTGGGTACCACAGTACCATCCCGGAGGCAAAAGAATGGGTCCACCCATATTCCGGCCAGAGGATGACGAGAGATGAGTTCATGAAGATTATCGGATATGACCCTCTCAAGGGTAAAAATCCTGACAAGGATGGACCCACTGATGGCTCTTACCTCTCACCAGAGGCGTGTCTGACAATGTCGGACCTCGACCCTGCGCCGGTTCTCTGTGAATGGAACGGCCATGTCGAGGGTGATGAGCCACCAGAGGAAGACTTTGAGTCATACGCAGAGATCTTCTCACAAGAAGCATCAAACGATCTTGACGAGATGTGGTGTACAAAAGGGCCTTACAAGGTCATCACCATCGCGATCGTCCATTTCAACTCATACATGACTCATAAGGAAGAACAGAGGCGCGAACTGGTGAACGCGTTCCTCAACGAGGTTCTCCCTTTCAAACCGGATGTAATTGCGGGGGATCTCAATAATATTGCGTCGAGGCTCACCTTAAAAGGTGGAGACGTTCACCCGCGAAACGGTTTGTTTTCTCTATACCTGGAGAAGAAACTTGCAGCATTCAACAGAATAGCAGGAAGGCACTCACAAGTGCGACACCTTTGCTTGAACAACTCTGACCAGCACAGACTGGCACGTGCAGATCGTCTACCGCCGGAACCGGCGAAGAAAGTTGCTGACCTCGACTGTATCAACAGTTATATCCTTGACTGGAGCAAAACGCCGCACACGGCGTCACCTAGTCCAAGAGATGCTACACCTGCCGCCGAAAGAACATACTGGGAACGAATCTCAGATATGTGGCAGGACATGAACAAAACAGGGATATCGATATCCGTCTGTTTGTCTCAGTCAAGCAGTACTATTCAACTTTTTCTAACCTTGACCTATGGTTGAGCCCCTCTGACAAAGATTGGCACAGCCCTTTGGGCTTCACGATACAACCAATCCTTACAAAAGGGAAACACAACCGGTCAGATGCCCAGGTTCAGAAGATCGCTAACAAGCGACAGGCTTACAAGCAGCGTAATGCTGAATACTGGGATTACAAAGACTCATTTGTGTATTCATCCGGCAACAGCTGGTACGACAAACAGCAACCACAAGGTAGCTATCACAGATATGGAAGATTCTGGGAAAGGCCACGGCCTGAACGTCCCAGCGAGCCTGAAGGCTCTCCTCCAAGAAGGAGCCAGGCATCATCGTCCTCTTCACAACAAGATCTACCAAGATCGAGATCCAGACCTCAAAGAACCAATATTGTTGACAAGCTCAACATGTCTTTGGAAGAGCTGGATGGACTAGAAGAAGAACCGTCACCAACAAAAAGTGACATCGAAGAACACGAAAGAGAAACATCAAACTTGATGTCTGCTCAGAGAGATGAAGAGGAACAAGAGGACGAATCCTCCAGCCGGAGGAGAAGAAGGAAGGCATCACGCCCACCGTCTGCTCCGAGCGGCAAGGCACTCAGAACAGCTGCCACAGCAGCGGGGTTGTCGGGCTGGTTCGGACACCGTAACCACGGTGGAGCGAACGCAGAGTCTATCAAGACTGATGAACCTTCACTTCCCAACTCACTAACCAGTGAGCAAGACTTCTCCGTCTTCAGCATCGCGTGGAATGTGTTTCTGCTGCTAATGGGCCTACACTGGATGTGGAAGCAGTTCACCAGGGCTCCCATCAGATGTATGGACCGCCAGCAATCAAATGCAAAAGCAGCAGCGAAACGACCACCACCATTCCTCGAACCCGAGGATGAACCACAGACGCGTGAACCTTTAGGACCCAACAGGGTCAATTCTGGAGAAACAACGGATTTGCGACCTGTGTGGCACACTTCCCGAAGCGAAGTCTACCATCTTTCAGACAGCTGTTACCAGCTCAAGCAAGCAAAAGATGTTTCAAGGAAGGTGCTGTGTAAAACCTGCCTCCAGGCAGTACAAGTTGCGGAGATTCGCAGGAACGATCCTTTTCAAAGAGGTGATACACGATCACGTGGCACCGAAAGGGACATTGAACGGTTTCAAACCTATGACGATGCAAGTACTACTCCTCATATGAGGCAATTATTCAGTGATGCATTGCATTCACAAATGGCCGAAGAAGCCATGCAGATTACCTATACATCAATCCCTAAGGGATCCTCGGCAAGAGCCAGAGGTACATCTGCACTCGCAAGTGCCTCATCGTCGTCAGTGCCCAAGGCAATGCCACCAGTGCCTAACAAGGCAAACATGTCACCTCCACCTAAGTCTCCTCCGCCAAAGGCGAAAGGAACAGTACCTTCAGATCCTCCGAGACCAAAAGGTCCTACCAGAAGAGGAGGTCAAAATCGGCGCATTCAACGAAAAGCAGCTAGAGAAGCCCATAACAGTGGACTCTGCAACCATGCAGACGCTGCACTTGGCGAAGCCAATCAAGGCCAGGCCATTAACACTATGTGCCGAAACATGGCAGTAAGACACGTCAGCTCTATCGATGCAACGGTAGAAGCAGCCGAGCAGTTTACGCAACGCGTGCAACAGCATGTAGAAACATATGATGAAGAGGAACCGTGGAGCACGGAGTTTCTACCAGTCGTGGAAGTCCTATTCAGGAACTTGAGCAGCGACGAAACAACTGTCATACATGACAATCATACGGTAACTATGCCTATTGAGAAATATCTCGACCTCCTCAGAATCGCACAATCATTGCGAAACTCTATCCAGAGAGACAAGGAGGAAAGAAAGGATCATCTTGACACCATCCAAGATACTCTATCCAGAGTGGAAATCCTTCTAACAGCACTGAAGGACTCAAAAACAGTCTTCAATCAATTGGTCCATTCCTCACTAGAGATAGAGCGAAGACATAAAAACCTCAAAAATGTCCTTGAGACACTTTTCGACGACCAAAGCTCTGAGGAAGACCAGTCAGAATCTGACCATGAAGAAGTCCTAACTCCTTCTGCAGCACAGTACTGGAACAGCCTTCATGCCCACGCCTTATCTCCCTCAGGAGATGAAAGTGAAAGATCATGGGCGTCCTCAGACGGACAGCTTGAAAGAAGAAGGGCCGAACGGGCAAAGGCTAAGCAGCCACAACCGGCTAAAGCCGAGGCAACTCCAATCAGCTCACAAGCTGCACCAAAGGCCGAGCCAAAGGCGACTACATCCAACCATGGATATGACACTGCAGACGCCGCCTTCACCAGGGCTGAGAACAGATTACTCGGAATCTTTTCAAGTTCCGAAGAAGATCACTCAGACCCGGATGAACCACATCCGAACGTCTATGCTCGAGCCTATGATCCAAACCTGGATCCGAATCTGAGATAAGAAAATTCTCAGAGTTTCACAACAGTGACTCACAAAGCTCTAACAAGAGCACAATGAAGGGCTGCATAATTCGGTAGAAGAACATTCCAGACCTGATCTTGTACAGATGATCTCTCTGACCAACATGCATGAGTGTGTGCAAAAGGAGTGACCTCAACAGTGTACTTCAGTGCTATACCTAGCATAAACAATATGCTGTTTTTATCATGAGTCCAAACTCCGCAACTGTGACAGTGGGCATAATAGTATATGTGTGAATGTGCGGCCATGCTTCCGGTAAAAGAAAATTAGTGTCTGTTTGATTCCGTAAACCTCTAAAGGGGTAGCTCTAACAGGTACCTACAGCAATGGCTGCATGCTCATACATATACATTCCGCTGCCCATTGGCTCACAGTGGTTTTACCATATTGAGACAAGACAAGCTCTCCTTGCGTAGCAAGACAAAACAACTACTGTCCGTGTGCAGGGCGCTGCCCTTTGATCCTTAGGGAATAAACTGGTCATACACCTCCTAACAAGGAGCATTTCCTTGTGGGTGTATCGGCACAGGGGGGAGGGGGGGGAGGGGGGGGAGGGGGGGGGGGAGGGCGACAAATCAGGAAAAAAAATGAGGGAAGGGAGGCCTGGGAGGGGGGGGGGAGGCCGACAAATCAGGTAAAATGAGGGGAAGCCGGGCAAGGGGGTGGCAAACGAACGCAAAAACAGGGTGTCACCAATCGTTTCTGGAGGGTACCTGAGGTAACCACCAAAACGCCTGGGCCTCTGGCCTCGGCGGATTACCAGTACTAGTTTGGGGGTTCTTCAATTTGTTTATGGTATAATCTGCCCCAAAACCTTGTTCGAATTATTACGGCCCTCATATTAGTGTACAAGTTTCAGTGTACCTATAGATGCAGCTGTGCTTCCGGCCGACCTGCGCAACCGGGCTGGCTCAAGAATCCGCGCTCCTCCGGCGTCCTCTTCACTGAGTCTGACGCTGGGTCCCAAGAAATCACCTGTAGAATGAATATACCATTCTTCTCTCGGCTCCGTGGTAGACGTATATTCTACTATACCACCAAACCCTTAAGGTCCGCAGAAGTGAGTGGGGAGCCATAGTGACGGATACATGCCTTAAAGCTTACTGCCTAAACGCGGTTGGCTGCCCCGGCTTCGTGCGTAATCTTGGTACCAGGATCTTGAGAATAAGACCATTCACACCCATTTCGTTCAGAAGCTGACGAGTTCAGGATTTCCGGTTAGGAGTCAGCTTTTGATTTTGATTTTGATGGGTTTCAATGAGGCTGGGGTACCCCGGGCAAGGACATGTTAGCATGTTCTTGTAAGGCACAAACTCAAGCCGGCAAACCTGACGTCAACGAACCACACACTCAGGAAATCCAAGGTGCGTACAGGTACGTGTCAGTTCCGATCCAAGCAGATGTACCCTAATCTGTCAGAAACAGGGATACAGAATCCCTCCAGACCTTGCCCGAAACCGTCCGATGGGCAAGCGCCCGCCGAGGTTTGGACACGAGCCCTGCTGCAATGAGGTGCCGAATCCATCTCCAATAACTTCGGGCTCCAAGCCCCTAGGCCCTAAACTCTAAGCGACCTAGTCCAACAGTCCGCTCAAGTGCTGTGCTGAACGCAACGGCTTCGGTTGTGAAGCATCAGTTTGCAGCTGCCTTCGTGCGGCTCCATGCAGTGTTTGCAGGTTGCTCGTCTTGCGGGTGTTTCCAGAGCTTTCATTCAACTTTCGCTTCTGCCCGCAATGGGCCCCTGCCAGGCACATGGCATCAACACGTTTCTTCGCAGCTGTCTTGCTGGCCGGTGCCTGAATATTGGTGGCCACGGGGTGTCGAGTGCGTTTCAGGTAGGCCTACCCGTCGGGTGACTGCGAATGTCTTCATGGTTCCGCACACCAAGTTCCACGGCTGACTGCGCAGCACTTCGGGCTTAAGCGGGAGGGTTTAGAGGTATGCTGAGACATGCCGCAATGCGGCGTGTGCGCCCATCATCGACTTGTGCTCTGTCGCAGAAAAGCGTGAGGGGCGCAGGTCTGCCGTTGGCGAGACTGCACTTCCTGACCCCGTTCAGAACCTTCCATGGAGGTCCTTCTCTGCGCTGGCCAGCAGCAGGCTACGCTGCCACCTCCACCGTCACCGTCGGCCAAAGGCGGTGGAGTTCCGCGATGCCTGGTGGTTGCCTGGAGAACTACCTGCAGCTAAAGGCTTCAGGCGACATTCAGGAAGATCCAAGGCAGGAGGTGTGCATGAAGATGCTGGACGACCTGGCGAAGGACTTGATGAGCTATTCCCCCAAGATGACCCGAGCTGCCAAGCCCACCGGGCCAGCGCCCAGTTCCTCAGGTGGGTAGTTGTCAAAAATTTTGGGCCCTTATTGGGTACCCTAAGTATTAGGTGCCGTGTTGTATTAAGGACCCAAAAAGGGACCATAATTTTGACAACCACCCAGGCGGTGGTGGCGGCTTCTTCGGAGGCCTCTTCGGAGGAAAAGCCAAGCCAGCAGCCAAGCCAGCAGCTGCGCCGAAGGTCGAGGTCTCACTTAAGCCCGCGCCCGGCCAGAGAGGCCTGTACCTTTGGGGAGGCACCGGCACTGGCAAGACCTTCATGATGAACATGTTCTACGACAAGATCAATATCAAGGAGAAGAAGCGGATCCACTTCCACGAGTGGATGATTGATGTGCACACAAGATTGCACAAGAAGCAGAAGGGCAGCAGTGCGAACAGGGACAACACAGCCGACGATTTGGTGGAACAGGTGGCAACGGACATGATGAGGGAGGGCTGGCTCCTTTGCTTCGACGAGTTTCAGGTGACACATATTAGCGATGCTATTATCATGAAGCGCATCTTCTCGGTGCTCTTCGAGCTGGGGGCCGTCGTCGTGGCAACTTCCAACCGTCCTCCACAGGACTTGTACCTGAACGGTCTCAATCGCCCTCTTTTCTTGCCCTTTATACCCATGCTTGAAGACTTTTGCAAAGTGCATGACATCGGCGCAGAGGTGGACTACCGGATGACCTCCACGCGCGATGGGGAGGATGACAGAGTTTACATTACACCGAATGGACCTGCCGAACAGAAAATCTTGGAATATAAGTTTGCCAAGATCTTTGGACCCTGTTTGGAAGACAATTGCTTGGAATCCGTAAACCCACATACCGTAATATATGGGGCTTAATAATTACCTATAAAATGTTGGGATACTATTTTGGGCATTCCTGATTTTCATTATATTTAGAGTATCATGGGACCCAAAACCCTATTCTAATTATAAAGGCCCCTCTATTCAAACGTAAAGCCGACTTCAGCCTCGGCAGTACTTGGAGGATCATGGGACTTAGGAAGTATGGTTATAGGTACCCTAAATTGGGGTTATCAGCAATTAGAAGTATAGTTACCGTAATAACAACTCTACTTACTAAGTCCCATGATCCTCCAAGTAGCCCAGGATATGCCAAGGGAAGTTCCGTACCGGCGCGCAGGTGGAGGCCCAGGGGCGCAAGGTCCTTGTGCCCCGCTGTGCGGAGATGTCCGATGTCGCCTGGTTTGACTTTTCCGACCTGTGCAACAAGGCCTGGGTTCTTGTTAAGCGATGTAATTTAAGGTGCCATGATAAAGAAACATTCTTGTTTACTATAGATCCCTATTACGGTAACTTAAACCTAAATCATTTTACTCTTAAAGGGACCCTTATGGATCCCTGAAAGGAACCCATATAGATCCTTGAAAGAAGCCCTTATAGATCCCTTAAAGGAACCCTTCTAGATCCCCATTATGGTAACTTAAGTTACAAGAAGAGCCCTGAGGCACTAGGCGCAGCAGACTATCTGGCCATCGGGCATGCTTTCCATACGGTCTTCTTGGCAAACGTCCCCAAACTGACCATGCAACTTTGTCACGGTTGGGTAACATTTTGCACTGTTTATGGTTACTTAAACCCAAGAGCGAATAGAAGTTATCATATCAAATATTATCCCAGCCATGGACTAGGCAAGAGCGCGATCAAGTTCGACGCTTCATCACCCTAATCGACTCTCTTTATGAGTGTCATACCAAAGTGGTCTGCACAGCAGAGCTCGATCCGATCCCATTGTTCTATGTCTCTGAGGAGGAGCGAAAAACTTCAATTGCAGATGAGATTTTCGCTTGGGATCGCACGGCTGCTTGCCTACCGTGGTAAGGGGGTGAGGCGATGGCCCGGGGTAGGAAAACTGATAATCAACCAGTATAGGTATCAAGCGACTGGTGTTCCTGAAGATGGTTGTATCGCAATACCGTCATCCACCCCAACACGGCCCCTACACCCTGTTCTAATCATTGTTAGGCCCCTAGGTCAGGCCCAGTCACGCAGTCCGGCCACCTGTGTCCGCATGTATGAGGCAGTAAAGGAATTACGGTTTTGGGCTATCTTGACCCGGACTCGTTGGAATTTAAGCCCAAAGCTGAGGTCGTGGTAAACCGGCGAGCCTGAACCTTCAACCTGAAACCCCGAAGGCAAGTGAGGCAAGACGGCTCATGGAGATGTAGGCCCTAAACCTCCACCCCAAAGGTAAGCCGGCTCATGGAGATGCAATCCACCACCTACTTGAGTGCAGCCTCCCGGTCCCTCAGCAGCGAGCAATTCCTGGGACAGTACAAGCTCAAGAGCCTTTCAGATGAGGACTTCTTTAGGGCTCCAGGGGTTTGGGGGTTTAGGGGCTTTAGGGGCTTTAGGGGGTTTAGTGACATTTATGGTTTAGGGGTTTGCTGTAGGCTTTTAGAGCTCTGAGCTCTAGGGTTTAGGGCTGCCTCTCGAGGACTTCAAGGACATGTGGAGGCGCTATGACCAAGATGACAGCGGCCACCTGGACATGGACGAGCTCAGGCTCTTCCTAGAAGATCTTTTGGAGAAGCAGCAGGGACATCGGAATCTGTCCGACGAGTTGTTCGAGATTTGCCGCGATGCTATCGATGCAAATTCCGATGGCGAAGTGAGCTTTGAAGAGTTTCAGGATTATTTGTCTGATTACTCCACGATCGAGTCTGCACTCGGTGGTTCCTGACGAGTCTTTTGGATGATCAGCAGTTTAATTTGATTCACCCTGTACTTCTATCGCATCGGTTTCAGGGGACGCATTTGCAAGACCGACGCAGAGCGGCCCTGCGGAAAACCGTTCTGGAGCCATCCTCACTGTAGCATCCGCCACGGGTGGGCTGGCAGCAGCATGTCAGCACCCTAAACCCTAAACCCACTACTGTAGCATCCCCACAGGTGCTGCCGTAGGTGGTTTGCCAGCAGCATCTCAATGCACTGAGGCTTTGGGATGTGTGACAGAGGCTGTCCAGCCGGATCCTCACAACCGGATACCAGCTCAGGGTTTACAGTTGTTCATTCCGCACTGTCAGTGTGCAGGGCGCCTGCTCCACTCTATAAACCCTGAAGCCAAAACCCTACTTGGAGGGGCAGGGGACTTAAGTAGGGTTATAATTGGGGTAGCTCCATTTAGGGTACTTAGAACTCTACGTATAACCTACCTTCTAAGTCCCGTGCCCCTCCAAGTAAACCCATGCCTAAACCCTAAACCAAGCAGTTCTGAAGCCTTTCATGCCCGGATTGACCCAGGCACAGTGGTACTCCAGAAGAGGCCATGCCTGAAGATGCCGACAGCCTCTATCAAAGCTGGAAAAGAGGGACCCTTAATGGGGACCCCTACCCTACAATGGGCTATATAATGGGTATATAAGTATATACTAGCTATATTAAGGGTATATACCTAGGGGTCCTTATTAAGGGTCCCTCCTTGTACCCACACCCTCTAGCATCCTGGGAGTCTCCTTCAGCCTACGGTTTCTCGGGTTTAGTAATATAGGGGCCTTCATAATTACCCTATACTATTTTTTTGGGGGGGGTTCCTGTCTATAATTATAGCGACATGAGCCCCAAAACCCGGTTCTAACTACTAAGGCCCCTACTGTTGATGGACAAAATCCTGCATCACCCATTAGAAGGAATATGCCATAATTCCCATAGTTTAGAGTCCTAAGGGTCATGCAGGATTTTGTCCATCAACAGTATGTTACTTGTTTTCATTGCCGCCCTGCAGCCATGAAGAGTTCTGGAAGCAGAGCTTTTCTTCCGTTTGGCCATGCAGAGGCTCCCAAGGAAAAGCCGATCACCAACCGCATCACACCTTTCGGCAAGCAGGCCAAAGGGGGGAATATAGTATAATATACTATCATGGAGTATTATACTATAGTATAATATACTATAGTATAATATACTATAGTATAATATACTATCATGGAGTATACTGTAGTATAATATAGTATGAGGGGGGGGTCAGCTGCGAGCTTCCCGAAGCCTCTCTTGCTTCCCAAACTTCAAACCAGCCACAACCCGTGCTTCCAAGCCCCAACCATGACAGACATGTACGTATGCGTGCGTGCGTGCCTGCATGCATACGTGCATGCATGCATGCATACATGCGTTGCTTAACATTTACCTTCATGCATTCACACAGGTATACACCCCCCGACCCCACATGTACACAACCCCCACACGTGTACACACACACACACACGCATCTCAGTTGCCTTACTGTGAGCCGAATGCTCATGCCTCCCTTTTCGCAGGACACCGCAACGGAGCTTCAGGACCAGGCTTCGAAGAGCCAGGAGCTCCGAGCGTGCACAACAAAGTAGAAGCAGATGGAACCATGCCATCTATGAACTGAAATCAACAAATACATAAGTACGTAAGTAAAAGCATATATGCTACATCTGCAGCTTTATCTGTAAATGCGTTCTTCAATATACACATGTGTCTAGATTTGTGTATGACATAAACATATATTTATGATTATGAATATATATATATATATATATATGCGCAAGGATCAACATACACATAACTGTATATAAGTAGATGAGTAGATACGCAGATAAGGAAATCAATAGATACAGGATTAAGTGAAGAGAGAAAAAGATAAGCAAAAAGCCAAGAAGCCAGTTCAGTGGACAAGGCAGTTAAAGACGCACAACTATAGCTGTAAATATGCATGTACGCCTATACACATAGATGTAACTATGATTTTGATATGCATATGCGAAGATGATTGATGTCACGCATACATCTTCAAGGTTAGATTCTTAGATACATGCTTTGTTAAGTCTTGATAAGTGTTCGAAAGCACGTAGAGTCTATGGTTCGCTGCGTGCCAGGTTTTCGACGCATCAGGTCGCATGCTTTGAGGTTTAGTCTACTGTAGCTTACCTATCCTATTTTGGGGTTCCATATTGAAATATACCCCAAAACCTTGTGCTAATTATTAAGGCCCCCATATAGTTACGGCCGGTCGGCTGCAACTGCATCGGAGCGACAGTGATAAGGGGTCGTAATATAGGGGCCATAATAATTACCGATACCATTTTTGGGGTTACTCACTATAAATATAGTATAATGGGCACCAAAGTATGGCCCCCATATGCAATTGCATCCCTTCCAGTTGCTAACGCAAGAAGTTACAGTACAACATAGCTTCCAGACCAGAACGCTCAAGAATGGGTTTGGGTTCTGGGGGGCCCCGTGAAACCAAGAGCGCGGCGATTCGTGGAGGCGCGTGAGAACTCAGTTTTCAAGGCAGTAAGGAGGTTCACGGAGGGACGGGCTACATGCTGCGAGCTACAGTTTCACCCCTTCAGCCACTCGATGTCGAAACCTTGTGAGGCGCAAAATCCGAAATCCAGAGACCCTAGAGACCCTAACCCCTAAACCGGACCCTGCAGGACACGTTGGTTGATGCCGTCGAGACGGCCGAAGTGGCTGAGATCAAGCGGGCTGTGTTCCGCGCTCTGACACGGCTGCGCCAGAATCTGAGATCTTTACGGCAGCTTTCTTCAGATTCGAGGTTCCAGAGGGTGTAATGTGGAGGCCTTCATAATTTGAACGGCGTTTTGGGGCGGTTTATGCGATAAGTTTATAGGGGCTATACTGCCATGAGGGAATTATTATGGCGAAACCCAAGCTTTCACGACCCGACAAGCAGTTTGGTGCAGTACCCCCCATCTCCCCAGTTGTACATGGGGCTCATTCTATAATTTTGCGAAGGTGGTCATACGGGCGTAGACGGCTCCAACGTTTGTGTCTTGTCATTGCTCAGGCCGCTCTTCTTATCATTCAAAAGCAGAATAATATAGGGGCCTCAGTAGTTACCAATACTATTTTGGGGTTCCTTCTTCTATACTGGGCCCCAGAACCCTATTCTAATTATCCACGGGCCCTGTATTACATTTCGTTAAGGGCTCCTTGTGATGTACGTCCAATCTTTGCAACCATGCCTTGCAATGTCATACTTCTACTTTTTCCTGAGCCCCAGGTGCTGCCACCATCAAGGAGTTCGACACGATTGCACGTCTTGAAACGCAGGCCGTGGATCCCACCTCTCTGCCCGCGCATCTTGCCATTTTTCAAGACGAAATTTGCGCCCTAAACCCTAAACCCTAAACTCCTAAACCCCAAGCCCGAAACCCCTGAAGCAGCCCTGGGTCCAACTCTGCCAGTCGATCGACGCCTACAACGATGCGCACCACTACCGCTCGGAGAACCCCCTGGCACACCTTCATGAGGACAGCTGCAGGAATCCTGAACCTTGATAAGCAGTAAACGCTAAACCCCTGAACCTAGGGTTTAGGGTTGAGGGTTGAGGGTTGAAGGTTTCTAGTCCCGGAGCTCGAGATATAAAGAGCGGTTGAGTTTGAACCGCCCCCTGCTGAGGACGAGGCGCCGGTGCAGACGGACAAGCTGAAGCCGTGGGCTCAGCGTCGTTAAGTGCTGGCAGTGACAAATGTATATTACGATGATTGTCACTTCTTTCAGGCGTAATCAAGCGACACTTGGTCCGGTTTTCTGCACAGTCCGATTGGGGTTGCCTGTCGAAGGTGCTGTTAAAGTGGAGGGCTAGGACCAATGCCACCTTTCTGACTTGGTGCTGTACTTCCCGGTAACAAGAAAAATTATCACTGCAGGCACTGTGAACTGAGTTGAGGCATTGACGATTGTGATGGTGATGGTGAATGGGGATGATGGGGGGCGATGACTAATGCCAACATAGTAGTACAGACCATGATGAATGCTGGCACAACGAAGGCTTGCGTCAAGCAAGACTGTCCGTCTAGCTCTTACTACAGGAAGACTGACCCGTAGTTCACGTGCCGGAGGACTCTTCCGTTCAGAATGTCGTATTTTGCACGACAGGATTTGATGTAGTAAGCTGGGCAGCTCTGCAAGCTGTGGGTTCAGGGTTGTGCACTGTGGTGCATTACATAGAATTGTGCACACAGGACCAACTCCTGGACGAAGCATCTGTGGATAAAGCGTAGCTCTTTTCGCTCAGGTCTTTCAGTTCTGCCTGAGCTCGACCCATCTCACATCATAACATGCAGTGTGATCTCTCGCAACTTCGAGTTCACGATGCCAACTCACCAGGGCACAAGGTCTGTCTCTGGCTCTCTCTGCCTCTATTCGCCTTTGTGTTTTTATGTATGCATGGATGGATGTATATATGCAGCCATGTGTGCCCGTGTGTCTTTCTACCTGCTTTCTCGCCTTCTTGAGAGTCTTTCTGTCTGTCTCTGACTACCTGCAGGGGGAATGGTCTGAGATAGGTTTGGTCGGCAAGCTTGTCGGCAGGTAGGTAAGCAGGCAGGCAGGCAGCGAGGGAGGCAGGCAGGTACTCGGTCCGGGTAGGTCTGGGTAGGCAGGCAGGCAGGTGGTGGGCAAGAAGGACTAAGATGTTCCCGGGTATAGTGCTGAGTATCTTCGTGGTGGGCACGGTGGGAAGCCACCCGCTGGCCACTGCTCACCGGCCCATCTACCAACAATCTACCGAAGCCGACTCAACTTCGTACATAAAGTGATTCCCGTGACTTGTTGTTGTAGTATTAGGTGCTCGAACAGACTCCTCTCTAATCGCATGTCGTGCCCAGCTACACTGAGGGTGAGGGCTATGGATATCTGATGTGGAAGCAGCACATAGGATAGCACATGGTGGAACTTCCCGGCTCTGCGCCCAGGTCCTTCCACTGAGCGCTTTTGCAACAACCCAACCCTGTCCGACGCGGAATGCAAGAGATGGGCCAGTGCAGGATTACTTGTCTGAGACACCTCATAGTCCCTCTGGTGTCCAAGATCTCTGTCTTGTTTTCGGCTTACAGCCTGTGGCTCGCATAAGGGACAGCATGAGTGGGAGGCTCGGGTCAGTCTTGAAGTTGCTGGAGGCAGTAACAAAATCCTTGAGGTATCTGACTTGCTGCAAGCTGACTGATCTGAAGATCTCAGACCGCCCACCTGCGCTCCTCTCAACATCTAGCGTGACACTGCATGGACCTTCCTTGCACGGCCAGCACCTACGGTTGATGATATAAATCCTGCATTACCCACAATGAGGAATATACCATAATTCCCCTATTTTGCGGTCCTTAAGGTAATGCAGGATTTATACCATCAACAGTAGTTACCCTAGTTGCGAGTAGCCACAGAAGCCCTGGGTTGAGTGCTGCCGCTCCCTGAGCCGCAGCTGTTGCCGCTCCCAGAGCCATGCCAGGCTCTCGGTACCGGGCACAAAAGAAATCAAAGGGGAGAAGGAGGGACCCTTAATGGGCACCCCTACCCGATAATGGGATATATAATGGGTATACGATGCCGATATTAAGGGTATATACCTGGGGGTCCTTATTAAGGGTCCCTCCCTTTACCCTTGGAAGAAATCCATCAGGCCTTAAAAGCACCCTGCATACGGATCTCACGGCAGCACCGTAAGTCCTAAACCCTAAGCCCCTAAACCCTAGACCCTAAATACTAAACCCGGAACCCTAAACCCCCAAATCATCAACCCTGAATCCTTAAACCCTAAAAGCCCGAAACCCTGAACCCTAAAACCCTAAAAGCCCTCAACCCAAACCCTGAGGCCCAGGCCGCCAAGACCTCATGGACACGGACGTGCCCGAGAAGGGGTCCAAGGAGCCAAGTCTGTCCTTTCTGTTGTTACGTTGCCTCTCGAAATTCAGAGTTTGGGGTTTTTGAGGGGTTTAGGGGTTTGGGGGTTCAGGGTTTAGGGTTTCGGGGTTTAGGGGCTGTGCCTCTCGCTTTGTCTCGTTATCTGTCTCCTTCTCGTTCTTTCTGTGTGTCTGTTGTCTTTCTTAGTATACTCTCTCTCTCTCTCTCTCTCTCTCTTTCCGTGCTTGTTCCGTATCCTTGCCTGTTGTCTATACATCGGTCCACTTCCGTTCTCCAGGTTTCCGCATCAACGTTTAATGGTATCTGATGTCTGTTAATGTGTGCGCAACCAGCAGCGCTGAGCATGTGCGATGAGGCATGTGCCCTTGTAGGGGAGCAGTATCAGGGTTGAACATTTACCCATCCATTTCTAGTCTAACTTACTCCAAGACCCTTGTGCAACGCAGAAAGATTTTACATTCCTTCTTCGTCTGTCCCTATATTTTAACATTACTTTAGTACTATATCACTATAGTACTGTATTGCTGTATTGCTATATTCTATACCATATTGCTATATTACTGTAACTATATATCATTATGTTACTATACTACTGTATTACTATGTTACTATATTACTATTGCTATATTACTATTACTATATGACTGTTTCGTTTGTCCTACATCTTCTTCGCCTTGGGGCTCCCCTCGTCTTCCGCTCCAAATGTTAGTTCCAGGAAGCAGGTCGAAGAAGGAACTGCTGAAGACGCACTTCGATGGGAGGAAGGCGGGTTTTGTTTGGTGGCGGGCCGAGTGGTCTGGTTTTTGTGAGGCTTGTTTCTTGGACATTCAATCGCAGCATCTGCAGGGATCAGCCTGTGATGAGGAATGCGCCCTAACTGGTGTGCGATTGGAACGTCTGCGAGACGAACTAGAGCCTAGAGGAAGCACCCTCCTTTCGCAGGGGTCCAGCAGCAGTTGCAGTTCGCAGAAGCCTTTGCCAGATTCCCAGCGGCTTGTGATTTGTGGCAGCAGAGTGGCTGATCATGTGAGGCATGCTAAAGATCCCAGGCTATACCAGGGTAGACAGCTGGTATCCATGCACCGTTTCTTCTGCCTAACAACCCTTCAGATTGATGCGACACATGTTTGGCCCGACATCCTCAAGCCCTAAGAAACCGCAAGCATCCCTAAACTCCGTAACGAAAGAACTCGGCGGCGCCGGCTGGCTCCTGGAGGTTCTTGCGTGAGTGAGTTACCACGAGCCTGAACCCAGGAAGGCAAAAAAGCCACGTACCGTGATCTCACGCAGCTTCGTGGCGGGCTTCCCGGAAACGGCAGGGCAGTGTTATTTCAAGGAGGTTGGGATGGAGCTTGTGGCCTTGAGCCCAGAAAGAATTTTGGACATTGGGGCTTTGGGTGATGTATCTTGGTGTTACTCAGGCTTGGAGGCTTCTTTACCCTCTTGCGATGAGAGAAGGGGCCCAGATGCCGCTGTCAGTCTCGTCCATGTCAGTTGAAGACGCACGGAAGGCTAGTAATATGGTAATATAGTAATATAGTAATATGGTAATATAGTAATATAGTAATATGGTAATATAGTAATATAGTAATATAGTAATATAGTAATATAGTAATATAGTAATATAGCAATACAGTGACCCAGAAGCCGAAGCCCGGGACTTGAACCGGAGCCCCGATGCCGACGCCCCGCCGGAACTCCCGGTCTCGAGGATACGCTTCGCTGTGGGCGGCGGGCTACTAGATGTGCTGCAGTCCTGCGGCAAGGCCGGATAACTACGGAAGCATCGGGAGGCTTCTGGATGGAAGTGGCCGGGATTGCCGTGGTTGAGCCTTGTTATAGTCTCGCTCATTCGTTCCAGGGGAGCGCGGCTCGCCTTAAAGCCACTGCTCCTGAACAGGCGCACTTAATGACCCTAAACCCAGAGGAAGTGTACCTAGGGCCCAGGGGTCCAGGACACATCTCGTTAAGTCCGAGTCCGCCTGCTAGCAGTTCCGATTCGATACCGGGATCATTAACAGCAGTCTATAAAACTGGCATGTACAGACTAACAGGCATACGGTATACTAGGCGATATCGGGGATGTGGGATGTGCTTCAATCAGTTTAAAGCAGACAAATCATACCACAGCCTCCGAATGTTGATAGAATAAACAACAGTATACTGAAACGAGGCAGCCCGGCCGGGCGCGTGGAAGCGGTTCTGTGCCTGTTGCGCTTGCCAGCTGGATTCGAGCAAAGCCTGTGAGTCCACAGCCTCCCATACACCCTAATATAGTAATATAGTAATACAGTAACCCGAGCTTCAAACGAGTAGCTAAGATGGCAAGCCGGTTCTCCTGGCCGCATGCAGTGTTCGGCGGGCTGCTGGGATTGGCAGCATGGCAAGGTCAACGACTCTCTGTATCAGATGCACTGTGGCGGGTGGAAGCTCAGCCTGCCCACCTGTCTTTAGCAGGCGAAGCAGAAAAAGCGAAAGTGTTGATCATTAATACAGGTGGTACATTTGGAATGAAGCCACTTCAGCCGTCAGCGGGCCAACGGGGGATGCAATTGGCCCCAGCGCCAGGTTTCCTCGAAAATTTCTTGCAAGGCATGCAGGAGCTACAGGACCCTGCCATGCCACAGTACGAGGTACGGGAACTGGAGCCTTTGATCGATTCTTCAGCAATGGGGCCCTCAGACTGGACAAAGATTGCCAGGACGCTGGAGCGGAACTACATGAAGTATCATGGCTTTGTGGTGATAACGGGCACTGACACAATGGCATATGCCGGTTCGGCATTGAGCTTCATGCTGGAAGATCTCGCGAAGCCTGTGGTATTCACTGGCTCCATGATACCGTTGGCCGAACCTTACAATGACGCCCGCCGAAACCTGATCCTGTCGATGCAGTTTGCGGCTGCTCAACAGAGCTTCCCCGAGGTCATGATCTTTTTTAACGACCGTCTCTTGCGGGCCAACCGTGCGACCAAGTATTCCGCAGATGGACTGGATGCCTTCGGATCCCCCAATTTCCCACCTTTGGCAATCGTCGGCACCAGCGTGCGAGCTCGCACGGATTTGGTAGTGAGTAATCCAAGAGGGTACATGAAGGTGCATCCTGTGGCTGATGCCCATGTACTAGTGATCCGGCTCGTCCCGGGATTCGATGCTGGGGTGCTCTCCATGATTGTCGAGGGAAAGCAATCTTTGCGAGCACTTGTCCTAGAGACCTACGGCACGGGAAACGCTCCGGTGCTCGCAGCTGTCGCAGAGGCTCGGAAGCGTGATCTTCTGGTGGTGGTCTGTTCCCAATGCCCACAAGGCTGTGTGGAGATGAACCAATATGCCGCCGGAGCGGAGCTCGCCAAACAGGGGGTTATTTCAGCCGGGGACATGACCACCGAAGCTACTGTGACAAAACTTACCTTCCTGCTTTCGCGCTACAGCACGGACCAGGTCGCGCATAGAATGGGCGATGACTTGCGGGGAGAGATCACGCCCATGGACAGCGCTGCCGCTCCGTGGAAACGCACGTCGCTAGTTCGTTTAACAGCAGACAGGTCGCAAGATTTGCGCTTGGGACTACTACGACTGCTACGCTAGTCCAAGGAACTTCATTGCTTGTGGTTAATCAGGAGTTATGCCTGCGAGGTATTCTCTCAGGAATTTCACTGTTCGCTCTGATGCAGTCTGAGTGCTGAGATGAGAACGCACGAGGCTTGGAAGAAAACAGGAGCCAGCGGTGAGTACTATAGTGGCCTGAATAAGTACCTATGCTATTGTGGGGGTTCCTTATTATAGTTAGAGTATAACATACCCCAAAACCCTGTTCTAATCATATACTGCCCTTATATCACGGATCTGCCGTTGGTCGGGTTTAGTATCCGGAAGGCGACGGCTTGCGGTTCAAAGCGCTGTGTTTCGGAGCAGGATGTGCTACCCAACCGTGCGTCAGGCGTGAAGAGGCGCTTCGGCCAACTTCAGGTGGGAGAGCGACGGGGTTGCCGTGTAGAGTTGGTACCATGATTACCATGCGAAGAGTCTGTACAAGCCGCTGCTGCGTCCAGAGATACTACTACTTACTACTTACTACTACCACTACCGCTACCGCTACCGCTACCCCTACCGCTACCACTACCACTACCACCACTACCACGACCACGACCACGACCACGACCACGACCACGACCACGACCACGACCACGACCACGACCACGACCACGACCACGACCACGACCACTACCACTACCACTACCACCACTGCTACCACTACTGCTTCCACTACTACTACTACTACTACTACTACTACTACTACTACTACTACTACGACTACGACTACGACTACGACTACGACTACGACTACGACTACGACGACGACTACTACTACTACTCCTACTACTACTACTACTACTACTACTACTACTACTACTGCTACTGCTACTGCTACTACTACTACTACTACTACTACTACTACTACTACTACTACTACTACTACTACTACTACTACTACCATTACCACTACCGCTACCACCAGCACGACCACTGCCACGACCACGACCTCTACCACTACCACCGCGATACAGACGACAAAGCTAGCAATACTGGGCATCGCAGAAATCCGCACGACCGCCGTCACCACCACCACCACCGCCGTCGCTGCCGCCGCCGCCACCACCACCACCACCACCACCACCACCACCACCACCACCACCACCACCACCACCACCACCACCACCACCACCACCACCACCACCACCACCAGGACTTCGAGTTAGTAGGAGATGCGTGCGAAGGTACTCCATCCCCATGCAGTTGTTACCATCCATGTGCCGCTTGCATTGCGGTCAGACCGCGCTGCACGCAAGTTCGAATTCTTTTCCAGTGGTTAACACAACATGGCTTGCGTGTTTCCGTTGCCTGGACTGCGTTTATGCAGTCACTACCGCTGGAACCCAACGGATTCACGGAGCCCCTTTATGTCGACAGCGTTCAGCCGGAATTGCCTAAACAACGATCGCGCGTGGCTCCACCAGCTTTATGCAGACTGGCAGCCACCTCAACGGGTCATTGCGGACGCGTTTGCAGCATTGTGGAGTCCCTCAACTGGTGCGAAGCACTCTGTATCCGTGACTAGCGTAAGTCATCGCTTGGTGCAAACGCGGTGGCCGACCAATGCCAGACTGCCGACTGCTTCCATTCTGGCAGGATGAGGAAGATGTCCAGATGGTGGATCTTGCTGATGTCACTCGTGCCCAGGGCCCCAGAACTTTGCGTTATCGTTATGTTTGAAAGTTGTTTTGTCCAGCTTCTTCTACCGCTAGCACTAACACTACCTGGTAACTACTACCTGCAACAGCAACTCCTGCTCTTGCTCCTGCTCCTGCTATCAGTTTAGAGAGGACAACTACTACGCTTTGACCGTCTTGTTGTTCTTGCAGCTTGGGACTGTTATCAGGCTACAGTGTCTCCGTCGCATGACCGTTACCTGTAACCCAAGTCCCTACCTCTCGAGTCCTTGAAGCCCGCGTGGACCTCAAACTATGTATATATATATATATATATATATGTATGTATATGTATCTTGCTCGCCTCGACCTGCCGGAGAGCTGAAACGGCTGTGTGCCCGCCAAGGCTGTGCACAACGCGATATTCTCAGCTCTGGTGATATTAATAAAGATAACAACAATAAACTTCAACATCACAATAATAATGCTAATAAACAAGCAAAATTTCGCTTTGAGTTGAGGGTGGTGGGCAAGATTCAGCAACACCAGCTGCGTTTGAAGCGCATTTTGCTCTCTGCATGAGGAAGGCAAGCGTCACTTCCTGACGGACTCAGGCCAGGATCTCAATGATCCCAGAGCATGTCACGATCGCATTGTACACGTTTACGCGCCGGCAGCATGCATCCATCCTTGCATGCTTGCATGTGTCGAAATCTAGCATCACCACATAATGTTGCCAAATCGTATGATGTCATGTACCTTAAGCCCCAAACCCTAAACCCTGAACCCTAAACCTTAAACCCTAAACCGGTTGACCCTGATCGGCTGCTAAACAATCAAAGTGAGCCCAAATTCCTGCTGAGATTCGCCTCATACTCCGAGTCCACGCTCAGTGAGTCTGGAGGCCGGTGCAATTTGCCCTTGAGTGATATAGGGGCCCTAATAAGTAGAGTAGGGTTCCTTCAAAGGGGCCTATAAGGTTACTATAAGGGTACTATAATATAGGGGCCTAATAAGAAGAATAGGGTTTGGGGGTAGACTATACTATATGCTATACTCATAAAACGGAACCCCAAAACCCCGTTCTTTCTATCAGGGCTCCGACATTACGGTAGGCGTTGGAGGGCGTGGGTCATTCCTTGTCGTCCGAAGGTGCGCTCCTCGGGTCGGAGCGTCATCTTCGTCAGGCGGCCGTGGGCACTTGGAGGATCATGGGACTTTTTTAAGTATGGGTAGAAGTACCTTAATTGGGGTTATATGTAAATATAAACATGGTTACTTGAGTAATAGCTCTAGAAACTAAGTCCCATGATCCTCGAAGCAGTCTTCTTTCGGGTTGATGCAAGAGTGTTAGGTTGGATACTCCTGTGTCATCCCATCTCGCAGCGGCACTTCAAGGTTTTGCCCCTTGTGCGTCTTTTGATCATTCCGGTACTGCGGTTTTAGCTTGACAGCTGCTAGGCAGTTGGAAGGGACTGCACCCCGAAGCTGGCAGGAATCGAAACTGCAAGCTTCCTCCTTTGTCGCCCTCCTGCGGCTTCTTGGTGGCAGTTCGTTAGTCGCTGAAGACGGTTTAGGATTTATGATGATGATACTGGTGTGTTTCATGGTAGTGTTGTCGTTTTGGTTGTTATCGCGCACTGGCATCATGATGGTCCGGTGTCGTAGCCACAGGTAGTACCATCATGGATGCTGTTGGGTGGTTGTCAAAACTGCGGTTCCTTTTTGGGCACCCTAAATATTCGGTGCCGTACTATATTATGGACCCAATAAAGACTATAAGATTGACAACCACCCTGTTGTTTCGGCCATCATCCAAGTCGGCCATCATCCAAGAACTTCTCTGGGCAGCGCAGTAGCTCCTTCTACTCGGCTCCGGAAACCGAAGTTGCTAGGTGTGTAGCCCATGACATAATATAGCTGCCTACATAATGAGATTAAGGTTTCGGTTTTGGAGGTTCAAATAATGAGAGTAGGGTTTGGGTTTTGGGGGATCTTGTAGTATTTCGATGGGGGGGGGCTATAAGGGAATAGCATTACTCATCATTCCGACCCCTACATTAGTTGTTGCCGTGGGTTGGTGTGGCTCGCAGGCGCCCACCAGGGAGAGGAGGAGCTGCTGGGGCTCAGCGTAGCAGAAGACAGCTGAAAAGCTTCGGTCTGAAATTTTTATAGTATAGATAGAGATATAAGGTCCTTAGTCGTAGCTCTAGTATAGAGTGTTTCGATGTGGGAGCAGTACCCAGGGCTATAATTATAACTAGATGTTCGACGGGACTGGAATTGAATAGCAAGAGAGGGAAGCATCGCAGCTCAGAGAAGCGGGAAGGACCGAAGTCCGCTGATGCGGCCCCGATGTCACCAGGTTGAGAGTTCGCATCAGACGGCCCCGCATCATGAGAGTGATCTTGTGCGTGTTCGGGCATTGCAGCAGAAGGACTACTCGCTCTTCTTCGGGGAGCACTTCAGTAACCTTTGTTCGAAGCTCAGTGTGCCCTAGTTAGGTTCAGGTTGACAAGCCGAGAGAAGCAGCTGTAGTCCGGCATCAGTGAGCACGGACCCATCTGTAATGGCCCTGATTCCTACCCTACCACCGAGAGCGTGTTATTGTTTGCTGTATAGTTCGCTTGTGGCAGAAAGCGTAGCAGCAACAGGAGCAGCAGCAGCAGCAGCAGCAGCAGCAGGAAGGACGAGGGGGAGGAGCACGAGCAGGAGGAGTAGGAGTAGGCTTAGGAGTAGGAGTAGGCTTAGGAGTAGGAGTAGGAGTACTGTGGTAGGACGAAAGTTTGACCTGCTCCTCGTTTCGCCGAACATGGGCCCCCATTCCCCCAAAGAATCCTAACAAACCGGACCAACCGGCTACTCCTCCGGAACATTAAAGTAGTATAATTTCAAAAAGGGTTACAACATACTCCGCTGGCTTCCGGGTACTCCGCTACTCCGCAAGACGTCTTAAGACAAGACAGATCTAGTAGGTAAAGAAAACTTCTGTTCTCCCGATGCAGTAGTAGTAGTAGTAGTAGTAGTAGTAGTAGTAGTAGTAGTAGTAGTAGTAGTAGTAGTAGCAGTAGCAGTAGCAGCAGCAGCAGCAGGAGTAGTAGTGGCGGTGGTGGTAATAGGTGGAGTAGTGACCGTACATGAAGATCAGAGTGCAGCCCCAGGCAATGGGGAGGACAGGATCCTGAAGCAGCCGGCACACTTCGATTATGCTCCGGTCATTCCGAATGACCAGGACCAGCTTTAGGCTTTAGGGCTTAGGGCTGAGAGTTCTAAATTTGTGGTATGCTTGTACAAGCTTTCTGAGAAATGTCAGGTCTATGGGCTGCGGGGTTTCAGGGGTCCGGCTTTTTGGTGCTTCGGTTTGATACTTCGGCTTCGAAGCCTGTTAAGAGAGATTCTCTAACAAAGCGATCCGTTTGAGGCAATGTAGCGGCTACGCTCACACATCAGTTTCCCCGGATGGCTGAGTTTTCCTCGATGCTGCGGTTGGATAGGCCCAGGCTTCCCATGCCCAGAACGAAGCAGAGTAGATCAGGACCATCTGCAGGAATCCATTTGCTAGGTTGGCGTGTGAAGAAGCAGGCCTTACCCCCTAATACCCAACAAGCTTATCATGAAAATCTCTGTGCTGGCTCCAGCAAGAAAACTTTCGGGATGCACACACATTTCAGCGATTTTCGGTTTGGTAGAAGCCTCTGCATGTTGGCGGGAGGATCAAATGCGCAAGGCCATGCTGGACCGGATAGTGCCCGGGCCTTAGTGCAGGGGAACGACATGTCAAGAGCGTGATCGATTTATGATTGTGTTGCTACTACTGCTGCTACTACTGCTATTGCTATTGCTATGACTATTCCTATTCCTATTCCTATTCCTATTCCTATTCCAATTCCAATTCCTATTCCTATTCCTATTCCTATCCCTATTCCTATTCCTATTCCTACTACGACGACTACTACTACTGCTTCTACTCCTCCTCCTACTGCTGCTGCTGCTATTGCTCCTGCTACTGCTAATGCTACCGCTGCTGCTTCTGCTTACTACTACTTCGACGACTACTGCTACTACTACCACCAGCACTACCGCCAAATATCGATCTACTCCACCAGAACTTACGGCATAATCAAAGCACAGTCTGACAAGCGGAAGCCACGAAACTCCAGTGCACAAGCTTCAGGCGCCTTCATCTCAAGTTCGACATGAAGCCGGAAAGTCTCTACTTGGTCCGGCGCCGAAAGTTGGGCTTCTTTGCCGTTAGGAGGAGAGATACCTCTTTGGAAGCTCTCATTGCTTCTTGGGGGGAGCGAGAAGTTTAGGAAGTTTAGGCTTTGGGTTTCGGGATGGTTTGGGGCTCGGACCAACTACTACACCTGGCTTGACGCAGGCTTGCAGAAAAAAATGCATTTTCCAACTCTTCAGCTGTGCAAGACAGGATCGAGGTTTGATGAGCGCTCAGGCTGTGTCTTTGATCGACGAGTGCCTCATGCTTCGGCTGCCTTGCATACGGCACAGCTCTCGGCATTTTGCTCTCTGTGCCTTGGCGCCGGAGTTCTTAATGATCGGATCTCGGACATCTGAGGCCGTTTCTTTTGGCCCCAGTCGCCTTGCTGGTAGCTGCGAAGTTCGAGGACATGCGGCCGGGCTCGCTCCTGTACGCCTTGCTGAAACTCTCCGCTGGCATCTCTTGATGGAGCCTCTGAAGGATCTAATGATCTAAACATGATGCCCTGGTGTTCCACATCCATGCTACCCCATCCAAACCCCGCCCCCCTCCCCCCCAGATGCTCCAACCGACATACCACAAGAAACTCTAACCTCCTACCCGGTCCTACCCTAAACCCCATAGCTCAAACCCTACACCTCACACCTTAAGCCCTGAACCTTAAACCCTGAATCCTAAACCCTAAACCCCAAACCCCAAACCCTACACCCCAAGCCTTAAACCTTACACCCTAAACCTTAACCCCTAAACCCCAAACCCTAAACCTTAAACCCTAACCCCTCAATCTCTTCCCTTCGCCATGTTCGCGCAGCTCATCCGACCACTCACCGTCGATGCTTTCTTCCGCGATGTCTGGGAGCGGAAGCCGCGGGTTTTCCAGGGAGCCCGGGAGTCCCGCTTTGCGCCTCTGAGCTGGGAGGCTCATCGGAAAAAGCGTCTATAGTCCGATGTGATATGATCTTTCTATAATATGCAACAATATAATCACTATAGTATACTATAGTATGCGGTCAAATATACTGTAGTTCACTACACACTGTCTTTCTGTCTCCAGTTCGACAATCGGCATGTCCTGAAAACGTTTGGTGACTCGTACTGTGAAGGGAGCGAAGACAGCGATTTCAGAGGTTTAGTCCGAGAAGCACCGCAGCTTTGTTAGGTTCTCGATGAGGTGCTCCTGCGAGCCTTGGCGCCAGGGTGCCCCGAAGAGACAGAGCTGGTGATCTACAAAGGCTTGAAGCCCTCCGAGGAGCACCACTAAACCCTAAACTCTAACACCTAGGCGGTAAGCCCGAATCCCTGAACCCTAAACCGCAAACCTTCGAGGAGTACTCGTCTCCTACTGCCGCCTATCTGGACGGTGCTTCAATCATCGTGAACCACGTGGCTTGGTTTTTGTTCAGAAATCTGCTTTCAGTGAGCATGATATTTAAGTTAGCAAGTGTTTTTGTAAACCAGGAATGCACATCGTTTCCGATACTCTGTCTCTCGCTATATACGTATATACACACTATCAAAGGTTCCAGCATGGGAACCTCAACTAAGGTGGACAAGGTTTGGAGGCCTGTCTTCGAGCTGTGCCGAGCCTTGCACGAGTTCCCCTCCCTGTACGCAAACTGCTACGTGACCCCGCAACGGTCGCAAGCAGCCCCGCCACACGCAGACGACCGGGATGTCATCGTCTTCCAACTCGAAGGCATGGTTTGCAAGAGGAGGGAGAGAGGTTCAAGAGGTTTTGGGCTCATAACAGGCCTCGGTTTCGGGGTTTCGTGTTGTGTCAGCTTGTGGAAGGCACCAAGCACTGGAAGATCTACGGCGAGGCTCCCATCTACATGCCCTACCCGAGCGAGCAGGTGGGCAAGAACGGCCTCGAGGTCCCTGCCGAGCTCTTAGACTCGAAGCCGGATTTTCAGCAGACCTTGAAGGCTTCCTGGGCTTTTCGGAGAGGATCCACCTCTTTTTTTTAAAAGGGTCTTGTTTTAAGGGGGCCACTTCTTCTGTAAACTCAAAGAGATGAGATCCTAAGAGCTGGTGGTGAGGTGGGGGATGTCCTCTACGTGCCTCGTGGCTTCGTGCACGAGGCAACCACGCAGAACGAGGCCTCTCTGCATTTGACGGTGGCGGTGCCGAGCTATGACTGGACCGTCTCGCGGGTACTCTGCGATGCCTTGCAAACCCTGTTGGATGGGCCCGGAGGTCTCTTCGTATCTTCTTTGATGTCTTTGTGACAGAATCTCTTGCCTGATTTCTTTTTTTAGTTGCCTCGTGATGTGCATGTGTTCTGCAATACCATGCAGGCCGCGAAGAAAATCCTTGGCGGAGAGCTGTTCCCTTCCGGGCCGGGCGCTGGACTGAGATGCCAGGTGTCTTCGACAAGGCGCGCTTGCGAGAGATCGTGGAGCAGATCGATCTCAACCACGCGCAGGCCGTCTTCCGGGCCAAGAACGCTCACCACAACGAGCGCCAAGAAGAAGGCTTGAACTCTGCAGAGTCTTGCCCTACGGCACGTCCACCCGTGACGAGCTCCACCGAGCTACGGTGGCACAGCGGAGCGGGTTCTGTGGATGGCTTCGAGGATGTGGAGTTTATTTCCCCGGATGGAGCGCAGTGCAACCTGCATCAGGTGCTAGAGCTGTTGCCGAAGAACTCTCCCCTTCGTCCCTCCGATATTGCTAATTATGCCTTCCCAAAGAAGAGAAGGCGGAGCACCGAGGACCCCAAAGACCGGAAGTGCCACGGACACCCGAGGGTCGCTCTGGGATGCCCCTTTTCGAGGATCTGTTTTGCTGCCGTCTGCGTGGAGAGCGGTCTGGCTGCCTTCCTTGATTCAAGCTTGAAAAAATGCTAGGTGGTGCTAGCCCCCGTTTGGATGGCAGTCAGCGCTCTAACCAGCATTCCCCATGCCCTACGGGCCCTCCAACTTCCCTGCCTTCTCCACCTTCACTCCTACCACGCGTGAAACGTTCAGAGCCGGTGGGGGCATTCTGTCAGGTTCGGGATCCAAGGCTCCACGGCTCGTGTGCATTTGGAACAGCGCGCCCTTGCGGGGTTTTGCGAAGCTCAGCGCCTCCCTCTCGCTCACTGATTCTATTTGGGTCCAGGTATCCAAGTAGTATATGCTTTGGGCCCAATGTACCTATGTTAATATAGGGAGGACATAGTATATACGATTTGGGTACATGGACCCTTGGGGTGAAACCCGGACGTCCCTCGTCCCAGGGGTTCGGGCTTTGAAGAGCGTACCTGGACCCTAAGGAACCTGCAGTTTTAGGGCTCCTCATTCTGATTTCCTTATATGAGTCCTTAAAAGGTACAGTAGTTTATTTGGGGTCCATGTATGCCCTACAATTCGGATTTCGATCGCGCAGCAGTCCTCAACAAAAATCAACCACACGTTTGAAGTTTAGGCTTTCTCCGTCAACGGGCGACTGAAGCCTCGGATTCTGTGGAAGTGAAACTGAAAGATACTGAAAGCCTAGCAGGGCGACAGGATGGAGTCCCCAACCCCGGCCGCCTCGCGCACGTTGCTACAAAACCCTTTGTGGAAAAGCCATGCAAAGCCTTCAGCCACGCGCTCCAAGGGAGGCATGTTGAAACCACCTAAAGAGCCTCGCAGCAAAGCAAAGCCTGAGTGCCGGTTGCTGCGCACAGGAGGTGCTGGCGCCGGATCTGACGGGCAGGGCATTGATCGAGGTGCCGTGTCGAACCGGGGGGGCGGGGGGCTGAGGGGAGGAAGCTACAGGTGCCCTAAATCTGGTTCCAGGCGCTCTCGCGTTTCGGTGCTGCACCAGATAACCTGAGAGTGGTGGCTTCGAGGGACCTATCGAGACAAGGCACCTCTAACTCCATGCATGCAGTAATCTGGTCAAGGAAGTTTTGGCTCAGGAAGGCAAACCTTCCAATCCAAAGCCCGATGAGTTCATGAAGCTAGAACCCCTAGGCCGTAGGCGCTTTCTCCATACCTTTAACACCCCAACCCCTCGACACCAAAGACCAACGGCCGGTCTCAGATCAAAGCCTGAGCCTGGCATTTGAGTAGTTGTCAAAATTATGGCCCCTTTTTGGGTACCCTAAATATTACGTGCCGTATTATGATAAGGACCCAAAAGGGGGCCCTAATTTTGAGAACCACCCATTTGGGCCAGGCGGCAGGGGAGTACGCCACACAGGCCGAGTTCGTGGAGCTGGCGAGTTGATCGGGCTTTGGTCTTCGCTTCAAGGGGAGAGGGAGAGATATATTTCTGGCGTTTCTAAACCCAAAACCCTAAACCCTAAATCCTAAAGCCTACACCCTAAACCCTAAATCATAAATCGAGAGACAGAGGGGAGGGTCCCCGGAGAGTATGGGGTGGCCTTCGAGCCTCGTGCCTCCGGGTGACGGTGTAGATTTGCAATGTATAAACCAAGGCTTGCTCAAGAACCGAAGGTCAGAGAAAGACCAAAGAGAGCGAGAGAGAGAGAGAGAGAGAGAGATACATATACATATATATATATATACACATAAAAGTCATATATATATATATATATATACATAAATATATATATATATATATATATAGACACAGAGAGAGAGAGAGAGAGAGAGAGAGAGAGAGAGAAGCGAAAACGAGGAGAGGAAGAAGCGTTCATTGCTTGACTGGCCTGGGCTTAGTAGTCAGCTTAGCATCCGAAGTTCTGGAAGGCGCCTGCCTCCAAGCACTGCAGCGCACAGCTCTCTGTCTCTCCCAAGACCCCAAACAAAGAAGTCTAGAAGGCATAACTTCTCAAGACCGGGTTGAACCCGAAGGCTTCGCTGGGTTGCGCGGGTAGAGCCGTGCTAGGGAACTCGGCTCTTAACTTTTGCACTCAGGATCATCTGTTCGGAGTAGGGTAGCTTGACCCGCCGAATTGGTCTCTAGCCAGGAAGCTGCAGAACTGCGGTTGCTGAGGGCGGTGGAGTACAGAATGCACAGGCTCTTGACGAAGGGCTGAGCGAAGGAAGACGGTAGAAGGGAGCGTAATACAGTGGCCTTAACAAGTGCCTGGCTGTTTTAGTAGTTCCTTATTACAATTATAGTATAATGGGCCCGAAAACCCTATTCTAATTATTAAGGCCCTCAAAGAAATTAAGACATCTCTCGAGTTCACTGCCTCGGGATGCTCATTGACGAGTTTCGTCACAGTTTGGTTTGGGTTTCGGGGTGCAGGCTTGAGCGTGGCTTTCGCGACTTACCTTTTTGGTGCCGGACCCTTTTGTGTAGGGTGGAAATGGTATAATGAGTATAATGCAGCAATGTAGGGGCCTCAATATTTACCAATACTGTTTTGGGGTTCCGTAGTACAACTACAAAATTATGCCCCCAAACTTCATTCCAATTATTAAGGGCTCTATATTATAGTGCCCGTACAGACCTCTTGTAGTAGTCCGTCTAGACGCCTTTCAAGGAACAATATTCTAGTTATTAAGGCCCCTATATTATGGGGTTAGTATCCTCCTGCATGAATTGCTCGTACAAGTCTCGTTGACGAGGCCAAAGCCAGTTTAGGTTTTGCGGTTCAGGTTTAAGGGTTTAGGGTTCAGGTTCAAGGTTTAGCGTTTTAGGGCTCGGGTTTGGGGTATAGGCTTTAAGCTACAGGTTTAAGGGGTTTAGTGCTCAGGGCTTTGGGATTTGAAGTGCTTTACAGGGCTGGTTCGATACACTTTGGATTTGAGGATGCACCCAGAGCCTCCCAAACCCCTTAATCAAGAACTATTGCGGAAATTCCAACAGGAACCCTAATTAGATTTGAAGTATATTCCTGAATCCAGGGGTTTTGGAGGCTCTGTGTAGGATGTTGGAACTCAGTATGTTCACTTCGGACCCCAAATCGGACTCCGTGTCAAAAGCCCCGCGTCGGAGGCCGACGCCCTTTCATCACAGAGATTGGTGCCCGGCCCAGACGACTTGGGGTTTAGAGTTCAGGGTTTCAGGGTTCAGGGTTCAGAGGTCAGGGTTCAGAATTCAGGGTTCAGGGTTCAAGGTTTAGTGTTCAGGGTTCAGGGGTTCAGGGCTTAGCTCGTCTGGTTTGTCGGTTGGGAGTTTCGGAGGAGGTTTGATGGGCCTCGAGATTTCAACAACACAGCTGGAAATTTAGGCCTCCACGCGCTACATCCTAATCCTCGAGTACATATGTACATGCATTCAGGTCTGTGCCGTAAACCGCAGCTCTTAAGCCCAGAGTTGCCAGCAAGCTGGACTCTGCACGCAGCACAAGAGCCCTAAACCCTACACCGTAAACCCTGAACCCTGCGATCCCAGCTGCTCCCAGCGAGGTTCGTGGAGTACGTTCACAACTACGAGGGCTTCGGCGAGCGGAAGGCTGCTAATGTGGAGTCACATTCGCTGTCGTTCGTCTGTCAAATCTAAATGGCCACATTGAAAAACACATAGTACAGACGCCCGGAGAATAGTAGTACTATTCCGGAGGGTCCCTGAATAAATAGGTCTTACTGTAATGTGCCCCGAGACCCTATTCTAATTGTGAAGGTCGATGTTTATCCTTTTTCCCCCTGCAAAGCCCCGAATGCTTCACGGGCAAGCATCCTCCTTACTCTAGGGGCCCCAATAATTGCCTATACTATTTTGGGAATTCCTGATGATAAATATGGTATAATGAGCACCAAAACCCTATTTTAATGATTGAGGCCCCTAAAGTATGTATTCTCAATCAGCCTATCCCAAGTTTCAACGCAGCTAACTACTTGTAACCCACACCTGGGTATGCATTATCCACATGTCGGGTAGACCGAGCAGCCCACGGCCTGGATCGTTTCAATCTCTTTGCCGTTGCCATTGTGGGCAGGTGTCGGAGGTAGATGTGGAACAATTCAACCCAGACTGCACGCGACATCCGCTCCCAGTTATAGCCCCTCACGATGCCTCATAGTAGTCCCTGTACTATAGGGGCCTGAATAATTACCAATAATACCATTTTGGGGGTTCCTCATTATAATTACGGTATAATGGGCCCAAAAACCTTATTCTAATTCTTAAGACCCTATTCTAGTTATAAAAAGGCCCCTATATTAACTTATAACTTATAGCCCATTATACCCCTCTTCCCTACTTGGCCGATCATGGGACTGAGCTACCAGGGCTGTTATTTAAAGTGACTATACTATTATACTACTGTACTTATAACCCGAACTAAGGTACTTATAACCTTACTTACTACAAACATGATCCTCCATTATCGAACCCGTATAGATCCCTTTGAGGATCCCTTTACGGAGCCCTATTATAGAGCCTTCTAGTACCCTTAAACGGAACTACTATGTCCCATGATCCTCCAAGTACTCCTAAACCCTAAACCCTAAACCTCAGATCCAGAGAGTCCCCTGACGCCAGGAGAAGGTTAAGCTAGCCTCGGCATTCATTTGCGAGTGCCGGGCTTGGCAGGGATGCCGAAAGACGAGACCTTGGGGATACTTAGCGAAAGTATATATATATATATACATAGCATTATGTACATGTTATTTTATGTTTGGTTCCTATAAACCCTAAGAAACAGCTAAGATTCTGATTTTTTGCTGTTGGTCTAGGTTCAGTACAGAGACACCTTGTGGTTCACGGTTGCCATCGGATGGTCGATTTGCGTTGGTGCTTTTAGTTGTGAATGGGCTTGTCAAGGCACGAAGGCAAACGAGGCATTGCTGACATCTTTCTTGTCTGCACCTTCTGCCTGCATATATGCGCGCATGCTGGCGGCGAGAGTACGCACGAGGCTGCCCAAACTTGCCGTTCTTGCTCACCTTGGCATGTTCAACAGATTGCAATTCGCATTGCTGTACGTGTGAGGTCTGCTGTGATGATGATAGTGGCGGTGACGGACGGTAACGGTGAAGATGATGAAGATGCTAATGACGACGATCGCGATGAAGAAGAAGAAGAAGATGATGATTCTTCCGCGTACACTCTCATTGCCATGTTATCGCAGGGGTTCATGTGACATCCTTCTGCAGGTTGGCCCTCCTGAGCGTCCGGAGCCCAGTGGTACCGAACCCTCAACAGGCTCTCGTAGCAACCCTGAGAAAGTAGCTCTTAAAGACCCGTTTGAAAGGAACGTCAAAGGCTGGTTCATGAAACAAGTGAGTTCGGCTTTCCCGAAATACATGCTGTCCTGGGAACGGGTGCATCGCGAAACCCAGCAGTCTCTGAGGAGGCCGCAGGGCGCTGGGCCCCAACGCTGCATGCCGCAGCGACCGTGATGATCGCCGGCACGATGTTTGGGAGGCCGCAGCCACTTTGTGCCTCAGGGGATTTTTTTGCAGTTTGCCAGTGCACGTTCGGAATACATGTCTTGGCCAAATGCCAGATGTCGTAACACAGCTGAAGCCTTAATCATGTCTTGAAAAGATTGGCACTGGCAAGAAGACGGTGCACTGTAGGCGACGCTTGTGAAAGGGAAGTTTTCACATCTGTGTCGGGCAAGCATGTACTCACAGATGAGAGAAGCCTCAAAATTACTTGATCCTACACCCTCAAGCCCTAAACCCCCCCCAAAACCGTCGAAACCAGGCCCGGGCATGCTCTCCAGAAAATGGCTGCTCCCAGTGAGCGGCGCTTGCATCAGCTGCGCTGGGCTCAGATCAGGGTCGCGCTGTTTTGGGCGAGAGATGTAGGGTTTACATGTTGTTCGGGTTCACATCGTATTATGGTACCAGTATACTTTAGTAGTGTGAAGCGTATTTTGGTATATCAAACTTGGTTACGGAGGGTTCCGGCGTGCAGTTGAAGGAGCCGTTCGATTTGTCAGTATGTGCCGCAGCCGCAGAGGCGCGTGATTCTTCGAAGCATCTGCAGCCTCTTCACGGACCGCTCTGGGGCGGGTCACGAGCTGTGTTTTAGTGTACAACGACCCCCAAACCCTAAACCCTCTGCAATAAAGACTACCATGATGTAGATGACAAGAACCCCATGCTAGAACCGGGCTACCAGATTTGAAGAGGAGCCGGGCATCGAGAAGCACGCCATTTACCAGAAGTATGCAGGCCTGCCAATGTGTTTCTGGAAGCAGTTGGTGGTGAAATCAGCCTCGTTTATGGTGATTTTGGGTCCGGTTGCTGCGCTGTGAGGTGAGGACTGGTCGTCCATTGCCGTGGAGGCTCTTGTGATGCAGGGTTCTGGCGCTGTGAGGTTCCTTCAACGTGTGACGCATGCAAGTCGTTCTTGCTATGTCAGGTGCAGCAAATGATGACCACGGTCTGAGACAACGACTTGGCAGCAAGCTGTCCCGGTAATGCGAGCTTGTCAGAATTCAAAGGCTGCCTTGAGCAGCACACTGTCAGGTATGATGAAACGACGAACACCTTTGCAACTAGAGAACCCAGACAAGTGACAGTTGGAAGGGACAGAACTACCACGATTGAAGCAAGTCGTGCTAGAAGTTGTCCCAACTGGCCCAGCATCCTTTCTCTTCTGCAGCGGGCACTGGCATGATGCCACTGTCCGTGTGTCAACCGACCGGGAAAGGAGTTTGCGGTCACGGTGGTTTTCTGCAGGTTACTTGGAGTATCATGGGACTCAGTATGTATGGACATACGTACTTCAATTGAGGGTTGTACGTACTTATACGTAAGTATGGCTACCCCAATAACGACCCCACTTACTAAGTCCCATAATCCTCCAAGTACGGCCCTCACGTGCGCAGCATCTTGGAGAGCCATGCGAATTCGTTTCGGCATGTCTCAGATCACTGGCCAGGCAATCCCAGGTAGATCCTGCGGTAGTACTAGCAGCTAGTGTTGACAGTAGCAAACGTGGCCAAGGTGCGTACCATATGGTAGGAGCATAACGGGAGCCTCATAGCGCGAACGGCAGCAAGAAGGGGCCTGAGCGTGGAACGGGAAAGCAAGGGCGCAACTCCGGATATTGGGAAGGTATCGAAGCGGACGATGAAGCTTGTGTGCCCGGATGAAAACAGAGCTTCAGTTCCTGCAGCACTTGGCACCATGGTCATGATCTGTAGGCCTTGAACTTCTAATCCCTAAACCCCGTGCTACATTCCCTGCAGTCGGTTGTGAACCTCATGCATCAGCCTTGCCACATGCTGCCACCGTATTGCAAAAGCGAAGCCGATTCCACCAAGCGCTTGATTCCCCAATTTCCCAATTTCAATCATACAGGCTAAGTTGTTTTGAAAGACTGCCCAGCGACGACCCTCGAATGCCTTCCCGAAAGCTGCGCACGATCTTCATGTGAAGGCGATCATCCGGCAGATCACCGCCTCCGTTACGTTCCTCCCACTTCTGGATGAGCGCCCGCCCGAGCCGGTCTTGTTTCTCTGAACCCAGCCCTACCAGCTCGTTGTTAACAATCCGTACATTCTGCGCACACTGTGCAAGTACGTGCCAACTTGTTTCTTGTCTTCATGGTCGCATCTGTGAGAGCTCAAGGTCTTGGTCCCACATGTTTGCCTGGCCTAGCTACTCTAGGGAATCAACCCACAGTAGGGTCACTCTCAAAGTGCTTTCCTGCAATTTCCTGCAGAGAGTTTCGACGGTCAGACTGAGGCCCTGTGCTTTCGACCTGCTGATTTACACAGACCGTGGTGCAGAGGCAGCTGGTACCACGTTCAGAAGCTTAGCAGTCGCACGAGTTTTTTGCACATCATGTTCAACAGGGCAGAAAAAGAGAGCTTCTGTGACCAGCGCTGGTTCTATTTCCTCTCGGCTTTCAGAGCTGAGTGTTGGAGGTTCCTCTGGCCTGGGCGGAGAGTGACCCCAAGTACATCGTTGGCTGGAGTCTTGGTGTTCCGAGATTTCAGGGGCAGCTTCGGCAACAAAGGCTCAGCGGCATTTGCAGTGGTGCTGAATTGCCACGCCAGCCATGAAATAATCCGACCGACAGGAAGCGCGACCACGCACAGAATCCTCTGTACAGCGAAATTCCGAGCAATAGTGCCTCCCAACTGCCTGGCAAGACACCTCCAACGAGCAAGGCTTTGCACCCTCATGTCCGTGGACACTGCTGGCCCCTAGCACCCTTTATGTGTGGATACAGCTCTTGGCTCGAAGATATGCTGGGGAAGCAATTCCGACAAGTCCGGCAGGCTAAATGCTGCCCTCGGCCACTGGCAGTCTCTTTTGGCTTCTCCTGCCGTCGATTGTTGACACTTACGGTGGCTCAGATTCCCGGAAGTTTTGAAGAGAACCCCTCCTCCGTTACGCAGAGCGCATATGCAGAAGATCCGCTCTATGAGCTGCATGGCCCGCGGAAAGGCAGAGTGCTCCAGCAGATCGTGCGGCAGACCTTGGCTGAAGTGTTTCCTTCTGTGCCGTTCGCAGAGCCGCCGCCTGGCATTTGTGCGAACGGGAGCAGAAGAGGAAAGAATACAGCTGAGTTTGACTTTAGTCATGGTGATCGCAGGGTTGAGTGCAAGGGAACCAGCGTGGCTTGGGATTCTGTCCATCACCGCTGGTTTGCCAATTGGACGAGCATCAAGTTTAAGCAAGCTATCTTTGACGATTTGTTACTGGCCCTCCACTCTCCTGGATGGGTCGACGTGGTTCGACATGATGGTGCTGCAGCTGTCGCAGAAGCTGGAGTGCGAACAGCTTTCGACGGCCAGACTGTGAGGGTCTGCGCGGCTCGAGTCTGCTCTGATGCTAGCGAGGCCCGCCAAGATATTCTACGAAAACTGCTGACGCCACCACATGCCTGTGAACACCTTGCCGCGCAGCGATCTGACAGCAGCCGCATCACTAAACTAGTGTCGAAGGAGCTCGGTCGGGAGAGTTGCAGACTTTCCGCCAAGTGGTACACTGGAATTCCCCTCGCAGGGTGCAGCCCAAGCTATCGTGCTTCATGTTTGCAGAGGATGGCATTTGCCATCGATCAGCTGCGCCACCCGGGGTGTCGATTTGAACGCGAAGTAGATTCTTATGAGTGTGTGGGTACACTTCGGCGGCAGCGTCGTGGTGCATATCGAGGTAGTGCCGATTGGTGGCGTGACAACGTCAGGGTAGAATTCAAATCCTCAAGTCTTTGTTGGGATACCTGCAACCGAAGGTGGCATGCCCGTTTTGCTTGCATAAAGCTTCCTTCCCAAGTCCGAGCTTGGGCTGCCTCTTTTGACGAGCTGCTGCTTGGTTTGTACACACCGCGTGGGCTGTACTTGGTGCAGCATGCCGGAGTGGCTGGACTGGCAAGAAGGGGCAGGGTCACAGACACTTCGGGCCATGCCGTGGTTGTGAATGGCCCCGCAGGCGAGGAGTGCCCGGAAGTGGCACTGGTAGTGGTGCTTGCAAAGCTGCAGCAGTCAGGCTGCAAACTGCTGGCAGTTGTGAAGTGGTGAGAAGCAGTTGACGTGCTTTTTGAGGTTCGCGGCGCGATGCATGTGAACGATCTTCGACCCTCACTTGCCGCCTTCTGCAACGATGAATGTTGAAATTCATCTCAGATGAGCATGCTATTGACGACTGGCAGTCGATTGCTTTTGCCTTGCCGCGCCAACCTAGATTCCTAAATTCCTCGGACATGCTCTGACAAAACCTGAGAGGACCTTGAAAAGACCTCACAGCCTCACGACGGTTCGCCCCAAATAGCGCATCATGTCCTCCGGCAAGCAGCCAGCCTCCCCGACCATCGGCCAAGGCGAGAGCGAAGAGGTGAAGCTCCGCTCCTTCACGACCAAGATCCACAAGGCCTGATCCGCAGTCCAGCTTCAATTTTTCCTTCTGTAGTATGTTGTGTTCGATATCTCGCGAGACCTACACTTAAACCATTTCTGAGATCACACAGTACACTCAGTACACCAGAAAGAATGTGTGTGTGTGTGGCAACGCTCTGTCTTTCATGTAACATGACGAAGGCATCCGCAACAGAAAGGGAAGGAGGTGGTGCTTGTGCCCCCTCACCTGATTGTCATTGCTGCTTTGCTCACCAGGTGGATGGTGCCGTGGCCTACCGCTACAGTGAAGCCGGTGCCTAGATGTGCTCGACCTGCCTGGGTTCGAGCTTATGATGGCCTGAGCTTGCCCTGTGGGCCTTGATGTTCTGCGGGGTTTCAGGGCTTAGCCAGAGGCTAGGGAAACAATAAGGGTCAGGGCTGCTTAAATAGCAGTGACAAGGCGGACGACTCGAATTCAGGCTGTACCTTGCCTGGAAACAACGAAGCTACACGAGACTTGCGGCAGCAGAGCCGCACGGCATGTCCGGAAAATTCTTTGTGGATCTTCAGTGAAGCAGCTCGTGCAACGTATCTACAGCCGCAGGAAAGTTTGACATGCCGAAGCTTCAAGATTTGCAAGTAGTTGTTTAATGGACGGGCTCCAGCTCTTAGGCGCACATTGAGCTGCCCCTCCAGTTCGGCACACCCGTGCCGAACCCGCTCTGGAACTTTCGGAGTATGAGGACTCGATCTCGATCGAAGAACGTGTTGCTTTAGCGTCTTGCAGCTTCGCGACACGAGTTAATTGTCTCCGTGCTGCCACGCGCTATGTCGGCTGTCTCGGCAAAGCTGCTGGCTCGTGCGAGCATCTTAGGGCAGTGCAGCGATGCACAGCCCCTTGCACAAACATGCACAAGCATTATGTGTCTTCACATTCTTCATGCCTTGATGGGGCTGGGGGCAGTGGCAGCAAGACTTCGGACCTCCACCAAGATGGCTGCAGCCTGTAAGGACTCTGTAAGGCCTCAAGACCCGTACTGCAATCCAAATTAGAAGCCTCTTATAATGAACCAGACTCTGCATCTAGCATCTAAACGTTGGCGTAACCGTGCAACCATCCGTGCAACCATCGCGGTATGTGCAGTTTTTCCTCCCCAAAGCTGTGAGCCATGGCGAAGCTGGCAGATGCTCTGAAGGAGGCCGCCGGGGCCGGGGCTCGTGGGCGATTCTGGGTCGTCTGCCTCAGACGGGCTCTCACCCACTTCATCGCCGTGATAAGCCCAACTTCCGAAAACCAGCATAGTGAATCCATGGGGGCATGAGCTTTCAAGAGACTAAGAGCAAGCCTGGCCGAGCCTCGCGAGCCCGCAAGCAACTCTGCAAATTACAGCCACAAGCTCTACTCCGGATGGTACTCCCTTTAGCTGTAAATCGTAGACCCTGAACTCTATGCCCTAAATCCTGAACCCTCCACCCGTCAAGCCCTGAGCCCCAAAACCTAAACCCGGGTCTGCACAAGGCTGCCGCTGTGGCCGCAGCGGACGAGGGAGATTTCAACTCGGCGTCGGAAGCTCGGTGTGAGGATTCAGGGATCATATGGGCGCCTGAACGCTCAGAAAACTTGGAAGTAGTAATCGTATCTCCCCTTATCCCTGAATACCCATACTATCATAGTAGACGCCGAAACCAGAATGTAATCATGAAGATCTCTATGTTCCGGTTCGACGTTCGTGGTTTTTGGTTCCGACTGTGGGCTCTGTTCTTGGTGTCAGCAGACTTGGAGATTTCCCTTGCTCTGAAAAATTGCTCGCCAGCAGCGAGCACCTCCATAGAGACTTGCATGACTGTGTAAGCATTGGAGTTATTAGAAGCTGGGTCTTACTAAGCTCAGATTCCTAAGCCCCTGCAGGGCCGAACTCATTGCTTGAAGCCTGGAGCCCCACGATTCTGGCTGAAGCCCTCCAAAACCCAAATCAATACCAACACTATTTTGGGGGTCCTTTTTGTATTTATGGTTCAATGGGCCCCAAAACCTTTGTCCGATTCTTAAGTCCCCTGCATTATAGCACCCTTATAGTTCTTTTGTAGCAACCCTTACAGACCCCTTCAAAGGAACCGTATTCTAGTTATGAAGGCCCCCTTCAGATCAAAGGCCTCTTGAGCTCCAGGTTTTCTGGCATCCTCTCGAAGCTCAAGAGGGGTATCGCGGAGGCGGATGCTGCAGGCTGCTAGGTATGATCATATCCACTGTGGAGCTCGTTAGCTGCCTTTGGAGATGTCATCCTCAAAGCAAGAGCTCGAGTCAGACACCCTAAACCCTTCACCCCTAAACTCTAAAGTCAGAGAATAGCAGAACTCTCCCCGAGCCTTTTCCAGGTCAAGAAGACGCCGGCCCTCTTGGATCAGGCTCCTCTCGTGGTTTCTGCGAAAAGCCGTAAATCAAAGCCCTAAGCCCCTAAACCCCCTGAGCCCTAACCCTCAGCCATAGTACCCGAAACCCACCAAGCCCCAGGACACATGAGTCGAAGCGACCAGCAGTAGGTGGCTTTCTGGACAACGAAATCGGATCACGACTGCCCCTTTCATTATCATGTTCGCCTGCAAGACTCCCCAAAGTGGTTCTGCTCGTATTTCAGACTTCAGGCCTAGTAGCCTTGGCTTGATCCAAGAAAGCCTCCAGCTAAATCCCGAAACTCCTAACGCCATCAGCCCTTGTCTTACACACCAACGACCCTAAAACACCCCTAAACCCTGAAGCCTCTGAAACCCTAAGCTTAACAACCCCCAAATCCGAAAACCCCTAAACCCCTTAAACCCCTAACTAAACCCTAAGCCCCTAACTGAACCCTAAGCCCCTAACTAAGCCCTAAGCTTGACATTGCAGGTCCCTGGCGACATCGACGCCTGGCCAGAGACTCGGAGCTCTGGGAGCGGGATACAAGAAGGCTTCGACGCCTTGGGCAGAGGATGTAGGGTTTAGGGATTAGGGTAAAAAGCTCCTAGGGGGATTTAGGAGCTTGGGGGGGTTCAGGGATTGAGGATCTCAGTGGGGATTAGGGAGATGAGGGATTGGGGAGCGTAGTGGGGAGTAGGCGGTTGAGGGATTGGGGATAAGGGAAGTGAGTAGGATCTAGGGCGTTTAGAGAGACTGTGAGGGATTAGGGAGTTTACGGTGCCAAGGCCCTTCTTGCTTCGCGTCTCCTCTGAAAAGGCTTCTTTCGCGAAGCAGGCGCATGGGCATGCATAGAGTCCAAATCACTTCGCACCCATGATGACCCATGTGCAGGCCGTAAACTCCGAGCACACCCAGTGAAAACAAGCAGATGAAAGGGTACCGAAGCCTCCAGACTTGAACCCCTAGCCTCGCTGGAGCTTCCCTGGGCAGATTTGGGAGACGTCCTCCATACTGCTGACGAGCCCAGTGCCCACTCCTTGGATTGGCTGGCGATGGACAGGATGCAGCTCACACTTCCAAGAGAAGCGCCGTCTTTCGCTTCGATGGGTAGTAACAGAGCAGTGCTATGGCAAGAGGCACGTCGTTCGGCTGTGTGCTGCCATTCGTTGCCGTCACCGAGGTGGGCTGCCAGCTTCCAGCAGCAGGAAGACAAGTCCCGATTAGGTATCCACAAGGTGCCACCGCATCCGGTTGCTCCTAAACCCCTAAAGCCTAAACCCGTTCTATCATGACGTATGATGTAACTTGGTAGCTTTCAGATCCCTAACAGCGTATGAGGGAGAGCACCTTCTCAGAGCCCTTGTTCCTACCTTTGCCTTCTATTGACATGCGCTGCTGTAGGGACCTAAATAATTGCCCATACCATTTCGGGGGTTCCTTATTACAATTATAGCAAAATGGGCTCCGATACGCTATTGTAATTATTAATGTGCCCATTTTACCTGACAACCGTAGCCATGTCGGCTTCCTTGTGCATAGCTTTGTGTCGCAGATATGTCTCTCGGCGACGCCGACTTCGTGATTCGCTCTGGCCGTGTGGTTGATGGCACCGGGAAGCCCGAGTTCGTAGCAGACATTGCTGTCAAGGATGGTGTGATTTCCGCAATCGGGCAAGACCTCCCTGTTCAGGGAAGGCAGGAGTTTGATGCCCGAGGATTACTAGTCACGCCTGGATGGGTCGATGGTCACACGCACTACGATGCGCAGTGGTCATGGGATCCCTATCTCAGTCCCAGCTCTTCCTGTGGGGTTACGACCTGCATCATGGGCAATTGTGGCATTGGCTTCGCTCCATGTCAAAAAGACCGGCGGAAGTTCCTTGCGCACCTTGTCGAGGCAGTCGAAGATGTTCCGGAGCGGATCATAGCCGAAGGGCTTACCTACGACTTCGAGACCTTCGAAGAGTACATGGACAGTCTCGATCGCGCATCTCTGGCTTGCGATGTTGCTGTGCTCGTCGGACATTCGGCCGTGCGCGCCTGGGTGATGGGAGATCGGGCAAACCTGTCCGAGAAGCCCGGAGGTGCAGGGGATTCAAACCTTAGTGCGGGTGGCCTGGAATGTAGCACCAAGCTCGTCTCCCTACAGGTGCAGCGGAGCATCCGCTGAAGGATCATGAGATCGAGGACTGGTGTTGAAAGCATGCTCCCATTGCTTCAAGCATAGCAGTAGATTCTACGTATTCTTGCCCCGAGAACCCGTGCTGTTTCGTAGGTTACATCTTGTGTCTTCAGCTTAGGATGTGCCGAAGTTACTTAATGTCGAACTGTCAGCAGGTGTCCTAAGCTAGGAAGTCATATGGAGGCGACTAGGTCCCGAGTATGAGTACGACCCTGCCCAACAGAACGGATGTGCCATGGCGCATGCCTTCTACTATCACAGCTATTTCTTTGCTTTTTCCTGGTGCGAAGATGTTCTTTTACATCTGACAAATACAGACAAGTTGCACCACGTGCTGCTCAAATCTTGGCTCGCTAAGCCAATCTCACAAATCCTTCTCGGAACCACAGTAAGGTTTGTACCTTTTTTCGTAGCTTGAGGTGCTCGGGTGATGCAGAGTTGTGTCCATCGGCAGTACAGCTTCACATCAGATGGGTTCATACAACCGGGATGGAATGAAGGAGTCATGCAGGCGCTTCGATGCTTTAGGCATTCGAAAACTCTGGCTCATTCCTGTCACCACAGAGCACGTGGGTCCTCAACCCTGAATCTCGCATCCAAAATGCCAGAGGCCATTGCTGCCCTCGTTCGCGATGCTGTGGCTGTCGGTGCCCATGGCTTTTCCACATCACGGTTGCTTATGCACCGTGATCCGGAGGGCAGCTGGGCTTGGGGCTGTAGAAGCTTCAGTAGTGGTCTGGGAAACAAGGTTTGGGATGCACTGTAGAGGAGAGGAAGAGTTTGGTTGATGTGCACGAAATCGTGTTGGGGGATCTGAGACCGCAACCACTCAGTGCCAGAAATGAGGCACTTTGATGCCTGGCACGTTATCTTGTGCAGACGAGCTGAAAGCTATTGCCCAAGCTATCGCAGACGGTGGTGGTGGCGTCTTTGAGATGTCTTCAGATTTCCTCTCATACGACGATGTTCCCCATGAAAACATGGATCCTCAGAAGCTTCGCGCTTATCAGCGGGGGGAGTTCGAGTGGCTCATAGACATCGCCCGTCGACATGGGCGAGATGTTCCTTTAACCTTCAACTGCTTCGCAAATCATCCGA
The DNA here is from genome assembly GCA_905221615.1 of Symbiodinium sp. CCMP2592. NCBI lineage: Eukaryota > Dinophyceae > Suessiales > Symbiodiniaceae > Symbiodinium > Symbiodinium sp. CCMP2592. The sequence goes on along the minus strand of CAJNDT010000141.1, from coordinate 187,439 downwards.
CCTTGTTCGTGATTCAATCCATCAACGCTGCTGCAATCGCACGAGTTTAAAGTTTTGACCTGTGGCCATTATTGAAGCTTTGAAAGAGCTAGAGGCAGCTAGAGTTATATAGGCTTTACATGCATTGAAGGTGAACACCCGTAACTCAAACCTTGTACAAGTTCTGAAACCCTAAAGCCCCAAAGCTCAAAGCATTAAACCCCCGGTAGAACCCATCAAGGACGCTGGTGGCCTGGCTAGGGGCCAGTGCATTGCCCGTGCACAAGGTCTCCTGCAATCCTTCCACTCCAGGGCCCATCCGTTCCACATGAGCCGCACCTTCCAGGCTGCTCTTCGAAAGTATGGAATATACAAACCCCAATCTGAATTTAGCAAGACACTTTTTCAAGACGGGTTTCATACAGGCTTTAATCACATAACGAACCATACAGATGGTGCTCTGGATGAAGCAAAATATGTGTGTGTGTGTGTGTATACACGCGCACACACACACACACACACACCCACACACACACACACACACACACACACACACACACACACACACACCCACACACACCCACACACACACACCCACACACACACACCCGCACACACCCGCACGCACCCGTGCACACACGCACAAACGCACACACGCACGCACACGCACACGCACACGCACACGCACACACGCGCACACACGCCCACACACGCGCACACATGCCCACACGCCCACGCGCCCACACGCGCACACGCGCACACGCGCACACGCACACACGCACACACGCACACGCACACACGCACACGCGCACACGCGCACACGCGCACACGCGCACACGTGCACACGCGCACACGCGCACACGCGCACACGCGCACACGCACACACACGCGCACACGCGCACACGTGCGCACGCACACGTACATGTATAGCTGTGCATGTATGTATGTTCGTTTGTATATGTGTGTAGTGTGTATGTATGTATGTATGTATGCATGCTTGCATGCATGTATGTGTGTGTATATAACATATATATATATATATACATATCAACCTATCTATCTACATGCTAGTTTTACAGCAACTCCCGTCTTCCAGGCCATCCTGAAGCATTGCCAGGAGGCGGGTCTGGATTTGATTGATACACTCAAAAGATCCGGAAAGCGAGAGAAGATGATCGCAGATGCCGGGCAGAACTTGTCAGGATGTGGACGGAGTGCTGTAGAAAGCTGCCTAAGAAGTTTGAGGATTTGGAGCCAGGAGGGGAGTGATGTAGGAAGCTGCCTAAGACCTAAGAAGTTTCAAGATTGTAGCCCGGAGCGGTTCCAATAGGACCTGCTTCGAGAGCCCTAAGAAGAAATATGTGTAGAAGCATCTGCCGGGCCGGTTGTTGCCTTGGCCATAAATCGTACATCAGATGAGAGTAAAGACTGAAGGAAAGCTTCATCTGCCTGAAGCACGCCGATGTTAAGGCTAGCCACTGGCAAACTTCTTACAGCAGTATCCCTTGGAATGTTGACGTCGGCCTGTATGAGAGTTGGGACCTAAATCTCAACGCCATTGATCTGTAAAATCTGCGAGCTGAGGAAACGACAGCCTTCTTCACTTCTGAACAGCCCGGCCAGTACAAGTACTTGCAAGATTTCTTCGGGGATTTCGAAGAGCACTTTCCTTGGACATCGCACTACGAGCCTGAGAAAGCCACAGATGCAGGGTCTATATTAGCAGCTCTTGTGTTGTGACTATGTCAAAGAGGCGCGGAGACCAGAGTCTAGTAACCCTGTGACCGAGGACAGTGTTGTGGCGATCGCTCGAAGGGAAGGCCGGGGCGTCGCCGAGGTGTTCTGGGACATCATGATCAACGGCGGGGTGGTCTGGAAGCCCTTCCTGGGTTCATATGACTGGGGCGGTTACAATATGACTTGCACCATGTTAAACCATCCGCACATCATGCCCGGCTTCGCAGATGCTGGGGCGCATGGAACCATGTTCCAGGATGCTGCGATCGCATCCCACATGCTTTGCTATCTGGCCCGTGACCGTGTAAAAGGTCCCAAGATGAGCCTGGAGCATGTGGTCAAGCAGAACAGCCTGGAGGTTGCCAGTTTCTTCGGCCTCAAGGATCGTGGAGCACTGCAAGTTGGCATGCGCACTGGCCTGATTCTATTTTCAGAGGACAAACTAAGGACCCTGAGTAAGGTACCCTGAACCCTAAGCTTTTCCGGGGTGTGGATCAAGTCTCTCAGATGCATGCTCCCCCCACACATGTGAGAGTTTCCAAAAATTCGGGGTACCTTATTTGGGGTGTTGATAACAAGGATCCTACTATTTAGGGTATTATATCAGGGTCCCCTATTTTCGGAAGCTCCACATGTTTGTGTGCGTGTGCGCCTGTAAGGAAAGCGGACATTAACGTGATCGACTTCGAGAGGCTGAGCATCTCGTGTGCACAAAATTAGAGTAGTTTAGAGTTTAGGGTTTGGGGTTTAGAGTTCAGGATTTTTGGGTGTAGGGTTTTGGGTTTGGGATTTAGAGTTTGGCGCTTAGGTAGGTTTTGGGGTTTGGGTTTAGAGTTTAGCCTCGTTGCTGACATATTGTCGCTGGTTCATCTGACCAGCACAGTCTGCTTCTGGACACTCAGGTATGGGCAAACCATACATTGCCAAAGACATGCCTCTGGGACAGGACTGGACAGAGTTGTGCGTTTGATCTGCTGCCCGTGCTGATGGAAGTTCACGAACTCGCAAGCCGTGGACTTACGTTGCACTCTGCCACGACTGACTGCTTTTGTTGTCGTTGTTGTTGCGGTGCCTTGTTGCAACTACGGCTACGAGTTCTAGTTTCAGTATCATCATGCTCTTCGAGGTTCTTCTTAACAGAAGCACCGACCATGCTGTCAGGACCGCTGGCTGCAGGATGTAGAGGGATACTGCCTCACCTTGCTGTCTGGCCGACCGACCCTGATGCATCTTGCCTGCCTCAAAACAAAACCCTTCCTACTAAAATGGGCGTGTCCTGAGACGTTGTGGCTGCATGTCGATATGGATTCGACATCTTTAAAAGTATCGTTGAAGCATCCATGAAGACCTCCAGATGCTAGCTTCCGAGCCCCGAGTCATCATTTTCGTCAAGGAGACCACGTGTTCCCTGCCCTTCCTGCTTTCGCGCATCCGCAATGAGCGGCAACGAGCCGCAACTTCGACAGGTGTAGATGGAGATTCTTGCCCCAAACGAGGCCAAGTATGTGGACACCAAGCCGAAAAGTAATTTCATGAGGGTGCCCCTTTCCAACACTCCGGTTCTTAGCTGCCACAAGATGTAGCTGGTGTTATGTCCGGTTGAGGAAGTCAATCGCCACTGAATTTGTACCGCATGCGTTTCCGGGACCTGCATTGCTCTAGCACGGGCTCCGTCCTTGCTTGGCTGGATGTCGTCGTCATCGGTATACCGGAGCAAAAGCATACTCTAAAGCACTCTTATCCACGTCTTCGTCTCCGACACCAAAGATAGCATTAAGCGAGTCATCATTAATCAAAAGCAACCAGCAACCCTAAACCCCCAAACCGTAACCCATCCTAAACACTAAGCCCAATACCTCTCTGCCCTGAGAAGCGAGGCATGGTCGTCTCACCGGAGCCCTCCCCGGCCGACTCGTCCGGAACCCCCGGCGCAAGGCAGCAGCCTACCAAGGATTCCTGGCTGCGCTTTTCAGTGGCTTAGGCAGGGCGATCCGTTGAGGTTCACCGAAGATCAGCTCGGGTCTACGATGCCTACCGTTTGTTCAGCCTAAGCCCCAGTGTTAGAGCGGCTTGACCACCATGACGACCACGAACACGAACACGACGACCTCGACGGGAGCACTAGAACCGCCCAAGGCCCTCGGACCACCGAGTACCAGGACCACCACCAACCAAGGACGACACATGCTGCCGGAACCACCAGATTACCACCAAGAGACCAGCAGGAGACTCACTACAGGAGAGGACAATGACCAACACGCTTCCGGGCGGGATACAGAGCAACCATGTACCGGCAGGTTTCCGAGACAGCGTGGTTGGTGGAACCTTCTGTATGCATCTTGCACTATGCTTCCCCCATGTGCTAGTGGGATTCAGAGACACCTCAGCACGGGATTCAGAGACACCCCGCCACAGTTGGATGACCACTTTGACATTCCGCATGCGCAGCTACGCGAATCAGTTTTCAGTACTTGCACCCCGGTTCCGGAATGCCGTGTGAACTTGGATGTAGCTCGGCCTAGAAGAACGTGGAAGAGCCGCTCACTTTCGCCCCCTTTGGAGGTTTACTGCTTGTGCCGTGTGTGCCACCGGCCCGAACCCAACCTCTGATGTCCGAACTCTGCAACGGCACAAGCCCTCAGCATCAGACGCTCAACGCTGAAGCCCCGATGCACGACATGATCTTTTCCAAAGCAGCTAAGGAATTGCCTGGAAGGCAAGGTGTCACGGAGTAGTGGAGGGTTCGTTCAGGGTTTCGGGATTGGGGAATAGGGCTCAGGGATTCAGGGTGTCGGATTTCTGGATCTAGGGATGAGGTTTTTGGGATTTGGGGCTTAGTTTAAAGTCATCAGTCCGCTCGACAGGTCCAACAGGCCCCAACCAGCAAGGAGTACATGTACCATAGTAAAACGGGTCGCAAGACTTAGCAACTATATCCCGTGTCGTCCGTGTTAAAACTTAAAACACTAAAGTGCAATGTAGCACAAAAACCTTGTTTAAACTGTTAAGGCCCCAATCAAGAGGGTTACTACTATCTTTAGTTCAAGCGCAACGGTAGCACCAAAGGGCCCGCAAAGAAACGAAGCCCTAAACCCGAAGCCCTAAACCCCAAACCCGAAACCCCAAACCCGAAACCCTTGAACCCGAAACCCTAAACCGAAACCCTAAACCCGAAACCCTGAAAGCCTAAACCCCAAACCAATGAAGCTCGAAAGGTGTCCGGAGAGTTTCACGGCGGCTTGCAGAAGGACTTGTTCTGTTTTGGGGGGGTGCCAAGAGGATTTTCCAGGGGTTCTATCAGGGTACTCTTGGGGCTTAGGACTTTATGCTGTGAAGTCTGGTGCTTGTGGCCCGAAATCTGTCATCGCACCTGGCTGTTGCATGAAAAGTCGCAGTTTTATGTCCAAAACCTGCATCGGCCAAGTGAACAGTCATGGTACTTTGCAGTCTTGTACGTAACCGCACCGTGCAAACCTCGTAAGATCGTCCTACAATCGCACAATGTGCACATTTGCGCATAAGCATGACCGACTACAGTTGTAGTTGTAGCCTAGTAGAGCTTTCCTGTTTCAGAAGGAGTCCAGTACAGCACAACCGTTCCATCGACTACTCTGAGGATCAGAACCCTAGTTACTAAGTCCCACGATCCTTTAAGTACTCTGCATCACAGCTGACAGGAGACTGCGCAAGCCCGAGCGGCAGATGCCAAGGGTGGTGCCAGCGCGGCATCTCGGATTCTGAGACTTGGGCTGATTTATGGTAGGGGCCTTAATGCTCAGGATATTGTCTGGATGGTATGTTATTGGTAAATTATACTATTATTACAATGAGGAACCCCCAAAAACCCTATTCTATTTATTAAGGCCCCTAAATTACTCAATCCTTAAGAGTAATGTATATGGAATCCCATCACTATTTGTCCTTAATGCGGTTTCCAACTTTCCGGGGTTTACGACAATCCCAAGAGCCACGGACGACACAGGAGAAGCACCTTGGAAGAGCGAAGTCGTCTGTGAGCGGCCCTGTTGACTCAGCTACTTTTGAAGGGATGCTCAGTGATCTGATCTCATATGGATATTGTTGGTTTCATGACCGTTATCGTCTGTTTTCTTACTACTTGTATTGTTTTCGTCAATATTTGTTGTAAGTACTGTTGTTATTATTCTTTGTTTGCTATCAATTCATTACTATATACTACCAGGTTTGCATCCGTGTTGCAATCTCCATTACAGACACAAGAGGCTGTACCGTGACAGACATGGCATGAGCCAGTGCAGCGATCGAGTTGAGGCAGAAAAGCTCATGGGGCTCAGGGTGTAAGGTTTGGTTCACATAGGGTTCAGGGTTTAGGCTAAAGGCTTTCGGCTTTAGGGCATAAGGTTCAGGGTTTAGTTTGTAAAGGTTTCAACTTCCTTGTAAGACCGTGCCAGTAAATTTGCAGCTTCAAAAGCATCATCTGCTTGTTTTCGGCCATGGGCCCCAGTTTTCGTTTTCCGTTGTGTGATGACTTGATTGTCCTGGTAGGAGGCTCCTGACAGTCGGCTACTGTAACCACTAGTAATAATAATAATAGTAGTTGAGAAATCACGAGCCCCCAGGCCCTTCTTATGTAGATCATCTTGAAGCAGTTTCACTCGAAGACGTTATCACCGATATTTGGCTCAAGACACAAAAGAAGCGTTATTATCACTGTGTCTTGGAATCAGAGATTGCCCTGCAATTAACTGGTTAACAGCCTCAGCTTTGCTTGGTGTAGGTAGTGTAGGAGCCTACCGACGCCATAGCACCTTCCATATTGCTCCCTTAGGGTAGAGCTTGAAATCGGAGTGTCATTGGTCTGTGAGAGACCTACCCGCCATTCCACATCTCTTTCCATATTTGCACTGTTATCTGTACTCCCCGTGTAGGTAGAGCCAACCACCGGGTAGAGTCTGTCCTTCTTTCACATTCTTGCCAACCTCTGCCCCTGCTTAGGCACCCAGCCAACAGGGAGCTTTCCACATTGCTGAACCACAGAATCATTAGTGTATGCCCACGCCTGAGGGTTGGCCTACGCTTTGGGAACGTGTGGTTTACTTCTTCACAGAGCTGTATTACGATATCCGAATCTTCATCCTAAGGAGGTTCTTTCCTGCATACTTGGCCAGGCGCCAGCGTTGGGTTAGAGTCCGTGTGAGGTTGCGTAGGCTTGTGCGTAATTTGCTTCGCTCCTTCTACAGGAGAGGTGAGCTCACGATTGCCTTGTATCGCATTCATCACGCATCTCATCCAAGGTACATAGACGACACCGCCTTTGTACCAATCTATCTTCAGGTTCCTCGTTATTTCCCATAGCTGTTGTTCGTGTCTCCACTTCGTGTGTCGAGGCGCGCACTCTCTCCTCCGCCTGCTGCGTCGAGGAGACAGCTTGGACCATTCTCTAGGTACAGGGCTGATTCGGCAACTGCCAACAGCCCCTGCTATCCTCAACATCTTCCTTGACTTCCCGAACAGCCGGCGTCGGCACCTTGCCACCCGGAACACCCGAAATCCAATCACCTTGCCCAAAGGTCCGTTCACGACTTCAGGGTAGCAAGGCCTCGTGGTGATTGGAAGGATTAGCTGAGATTGAATCAAAGGTTCGATTTCTGGTTTCGGTTGATCTCATAAGATTTGGGATTCTGGAACAATCGAAAGCACTTCCACCTCTGCTGCCGTGTTGGCACACAGCCACCGGCCGCATCCTGGTTGGTTGTGGTTGGTTGTACTGTCGGTTGAGTGTGGTTTTCCGACGAAGTCACCTGCATCATCCGATAGGCCATCAGTTAAGCCAACGATTCTGGCATAGGGACAGTTAAGCCAACGATTCAGGCAAAGGGTAACATCAAGCCACAGTAGCGGCATTGGGGGATACATCAACTTCAAGCCACAGTTCCGGCACGGGGGTAAATTTGCAAGCCACTCTAACGGCACGGGGGTTTGCATTGGGACTTGGAGTTAATCGGCTTCCTCGTCTCACCCGTATATGCTGTCACCGGATCGCCGTGAAGAGCTTTTTGGACTTGCTGCGGCATTTGGAGCCGACACCCGCGCTTCTAGAGGTGGCAAGGCCGCCAACAATAAGCGCCGCTCACTTCATATAAAGCTGCTTCAGCTTTGGCGAGAGAGTTTGACAAACCTCGCCGAGGAAGTGTTCCATAAGCCTCCGGGGCAGGTGCCGGCATTGGCCTCCAAGTTCTTTAGAGTAAGCGCGCGGCTTACACAGGTATCTGCGTCTGGGTACGTGGTCTATAAGGGGACTCCTCTCCTTCCGAAGGAGGAGGAGGAGGAAGAGTCTGACTCAGACTCGGTGTTGCAGGAGCCCGTTTCGCTACAGGATTTGGCCGAGGTTTCTTTGGATTCTTTGGACACTTCGGAGCGAGCAGAGCCTGCATCTTCCTCCGCCGAGCCAGCTTCTTCATCTTCCCACTTGGGCAGCTCACTTGAGCGCAGGTCGCGATCGCCTTCTGTTCGTGACCAGCCTGACTTCAGTGTGTTAAGTGGTTCCGATAGGCTAAGCTCCGGTAGACCGCTTCCTCCTGAACCCCCTGCTGCTCCCCTTAGACCCGTGCTAGCACAGCACATTTCGGCAACAGGTCCTGAGATCCCAGAACGGAGACCCAAGCAGAAGGCCAGGCCAAAGCAGCGCCCAGTCGAGCCGGCAGGTCCACCGCCCAAGCCACTGTCTTTGCTCCGGTGCGACGAGAATCCACTTTATCTTGCTGCGGCAATTGATCGCGCGGTTGGCGAGCAAGGAGGCGTCACCCATATCCTCTCCCTTGATTACCACGGAGTTCTGGATAGGACCTTCTTGCAGTCCCGCTTGCTTTTCGAACACTTGTCTCGACGCAGCAATATACTGGTCCTTGTCAATTCCAAATGTTCAACGGAAAGCTTGATTGAGCACGCGTTGGAGTACGTGCGCGAAGTGGCAGTGTCAGCGCGTGAAAACGTGCGTAGCCTGCCGCTTCTCTTTATCAGGCGACCGAACAAGGCCCAGCGACTCTGGTCGGCGATTTCAGCTTCATCTTTGAGCGACGGGATCCCAGTCGTCCACGTGGACGACAAACCGTCAATCTGTGCTGAGTTTTCTGGCTGGGATCGCTTCGGGTGGAACGGCTTGGTGCTTCACCCGGCCCGCCGCACAGAGCTGTGCGACCTTGTCCTTCCCGCCATCTCTGGGTGGTGAGGGCGCAAGGGATTGAAAAGAACACGGGAGTTTCGGCAGTCGCCAACCCCGCTTAAGTCCCCAATTGCTTGAATCATGTCCCACGAAATGTCGTCAGAAGAGCAAAGCTCCTTGCAGATTACTTCATCCAGTAGTGGGGTTAGGGCATTGCCGGTTAGAGCTTCCTCCAGGTCATCCCGAGGGTCGCGTAGTAGCCACAGCTCTTCCCCATCGCCAACAGTAAGAAAAGGACCTCACCTTAAGCAGTCCCCAGCCTCCGACAAAGGCCCAGGTAGTGGTTCGTTGGTGCCATTCGCCAACCAATCTCCACACAACCGGAGCCCAGATGATGGCCCATTGTGCGCACAGGAGCTGCGCCAGCCCGGAGCATTCCATATGTTCCTACCGGCCAGGGTTCCCAAGGGTCTGGGGTTCAGGATAGCTCGGGAGTAAGGTTGTATCAACGAAACATCAGCATAGGACTTGATCCTAACGAGGTGATGGCTCAGGCTAGAGAGTTCGAGTCGACGGTTTATGGTCAGGCCCAAGCAGTGGTCCAGGAGGCCCAGGGTCAAGCGAGGGAAGAGGCTAGGCAATTCGGAACGCAAGTTGTCAATCAGGCTCAGACTGCGGTTCTAGAGGCTCAAGCAATCGCTAAGGCAGCAGCAGCCGCAGCAGTGGAACAAGCCAGATCCGAGTTGAGACTAGAAGTCCAGCAGCGTGAATTGGCATTCCAACAAAAGGAAGCTGAACTGATTGCGCAAATCCGTACATTACAGAACGAGGTCACTGTGCTTCGTCATCAGAGCATGCCTCCACCTTCGGACCCACCACCAAACATCCTCAATGGCACGGAGTTAGCCTCCACCATTGCTGAGTTAAGGGCTGAGGTTAATACATTGCGGGATTCCGTAACTAGCCCTCGAAGACCTAGATTACCGTTGTCCAGCGGTGTCGGCACTCGGCCACCCGCTACATCGCACCAGCGAACACCCGCTCCGATAGCACCATCGATAAGGCAGAATCCTTCACCACATCCTTCATGGCATGGTTCCCCGGTCAAACGTGACCCGTATTCAGACGACGATTCTGATGATTCAGAATTGCGGTTAGACTTTGGGGATCCACCAAACCCTTCTGATCCTAGCCCGCACGGTAGTGCCGGGAGCCATCGAAGCTCCAATAGCCGTGGTGTCGGGTCAACGATGCTGTTTTCGGAAGATGATGTGTACAAGCACAAGGATTTGTCGTTGGTGAAAGTCGACTCTCTCCCTCGCGATGCTGCTCAGTTTAGTTCCTGGAAGAACGCTTTTGTGACCAAGGTATGTGCCTTTGATAGGACCGGTTCTGATACATTGCTTAAGTGGCTTCTGCCCGCTTTCGAATCATCGCAGGATGCGGACCTGTCAGATCCCCAGGGACTTCCGAGGTTTGACGCGCATTTGGCATCACTTCTTGCAGACCCGAAGCATCTCAACAATGAGTTAGGCATTCAGCTTCAGGGTTACATTGAAGGTTGTCAGCTTCAGTACACAGCCCCTAGGGGAAGGGTACTGTTGCAAATGGTTGCCCACAGATTCTTCCTTGACCAGCGCCGTGGAGCGAACCTAACTGAGCAGGCATTGTTGGAATTGCAGCTAGACACCTTTTCGTACCAATCGCTACTTGCTTTCGCGAATCGTGTAGAGTACATCCTGAATTCAATCCCCGTCGAACATCAGCCCTCAGAACAGACGAAATTCACTTGGCTGTTTGGCCGTTTGAAGAAGTGTCGTCTACTGCAGCGGCACATCGATCGCATCAAAGATGCTCATGAGGGTTCACGGGTTAGGACTTGGGATTGGTTGTTTGCCAAGCTTAAGTCATTGATTGCTGAATTGAGGGAAGACGCTAACGAGACGGCCATCAAAGATGCGCTAAGCCCATCCCCCAATAAGCAGGGAACGAAAACCAAGGAACAGAAGGAGAAGGATCGGAGAAACCGCGACAAAGGCGCGGTGGCCGACCCACAAGGCAGTGATACGCAACCCGCATTGCCCGGTAAAGCGAAGCCTCCCTTTAAGGGTTCGGGTAAAGATAAAGGTCAGCCACCCGGTGCCAAAGGCCCCGGTAAAGGCACGCCGAAAGGAGACAGACCAAAGGGTGGTAAAGGCACGCCGAAAGGTACCCCGAATCCACCACCGCCAAAGGCACCGCCAGGTACAAGTCCAAAGGACCCGCCGGCAGCTAAGGAGAAGGCACCCTGCCTATTCTTTCCCAAAGGGACATGCAATCGCGGACCCAATTGCCCGTTTGCACATATCAGCCCCGGCGGCAAAGCCCCTAAAGCTGGAGCTGCAACAAAGGCCACTGTTGCCGCAACTGTCGCTGCAGTGTTGCCCACTTCTGCCAACGGTAGCTCCGTAGGCACGTCTCCACATCATCATGCTGGTGCGCGCAATTCGTGGTGCTCAGTTAAGAACCTCTTTAGCAGAATGCTTAGGTGGTTCACGGGTTTGTCCATCATTGCAACTCCTGCTACTATTCCTTTAGTTGACATCGCGTTGCCTGTGGCACAGTCTGGTCCGTTCCAGCTAGAGTGGATAGCAGATTCAGGTGCCGGGCGAAACCTTACTTCATTCAAGGCGTTAGCGCAACAGGGTGTAGGTCCTGGAGTCGGCATTACCGCCACCCAGGCTGATCCTATTAAGTTTGCCACTGGAAACGGGACCTTTACTGCAACAGAGGTTGTTCGCACGATTGGGTCCAAGTACGGAAGTTCAGAGTCGTACTTGATGTCTGATTGTCCCCTGGTGCGCTCTATGGGAGAGTTGGTAAATCACCAGGGTCATCCATTCGTTTGGTTGCCGGGTTCTCTTCCTTTCTTCCTTCCGGATTCGTCTTCAGTTGCATCAGACGCATATGGCAACATCCAGTTGTGTTCAAAGGACGCAATATATGCCTCTCGCCTTGATGGTAATGTGCCAGTTTTCCAAGAAACAGTCGAGTTCACTGATTACGCAGCTCCCGCTTCATCTAGTGCAGCAGGGCCCTCTGAGGTACCGCTTGAAGGTGATGATCCCAAGCCTCCTGAGGCCGAGCCCGGTGAGGCACATGCGGACTCAGAGCGTGAAGAAGAAATCCCAGCTGTTAAGACGGCGCGGTTAATCAAGGATGCTGCTTCTTGTGAACACAGATTAGCCCATTTCCCTAAGAACCCAGCCTGTAAAATATGTACACAGGCCAGAATGTACGCTAGGAAGACAAGCAAACTTAGACATGACCCGCTGCATGATCGCGGTTCGCTAGAGCCAACCACTGCGTTCAGTGAACGCGTCGCGGCGGACATCGTAGTCGTGTTCAAGGAGTCTTCCAAAGAGGATCGTGAATCGACCTTGCTTGTAGTGCGCGACGAATTTTCTGGCTACTTGCGCTCCTTTCCCCTAGTCAGGCGCACAACCGAAAACGTAGTCAGAGCACTTTTGCAATTTTCCGGTAAGCACGCGGAGTCGAAGCCTGTTGTCATGTTCAAGTCAGACAACGCGAAAGAACTTGAATCGGCTTGCCAGCAAATGTCTTGGGTCTCCGAGCCCACATTAGCTAACCGTTGGCCGCATAATTCTGTTCTCGAGCGGGACATCAGGTCGATCCAAGAGGTCACCCGCGCGGTACATTTACAAGCCGGTTTTGCAATAAGACCTGGTCTTTGGGCTCATTCGGCGGTATTTGCAACGTTTGTGTTGAACCTTAAGCACAGCATTGCCGACCGTAAGGAGTCCCGTTATGTAGCCGCCACCGGTGAGGAGTTCCCCGGGCGTCTTCTACTTCTAGGTCAGCTCGTGTACTACAGGACTGATCCCAAACACCGAGAGAAGTTTGAACCTTCCGCCGCACCAGCTTTGTTTTGTGGTTATCGGTTAGATTCGGGGCCGGAGTCCTTTAGAGGGGTCTACCTTGTTTTAGATTACCGGAAAACCAAAGACGGTACTCCTGGATACGATCTTGCAATTTCGGTGCCCTTTGAAGAGTTGTTTGTCCCCGAGGGTGAAGAGATTTTCCCGATGCGCGCCGCTTTCGAGCGTGCGGTCGAGGGATTCACTGAACCTAAGTTTCCGGACATTAAGGGTTTAGAAGTGCCGTTCAGCCCACTTGGCCCCGACTCTACGCCAGCAAAGCGGCACGAGTATATCACTCTTGATCGTATAATAAAATACGGGATAACCCCGGGATGCAAGGCTTGCAAAGGCGAAGCTGTGGTTCATTCTCCAGTGTGCAAGGTTCGCTTTGATGGGTTAGTGCGTGCCGACAAAACCGCCGAGGCCCGCATCAAATCGGTACCCCCGACACCAGTCAGTATTCCTCCAACGCCAGTTCCTCCTCCTGCACCTCTTAGTCCCGATCCTCCGGCAGAGATAGCGCCCGATGCTGCAGATGATGCGCCCGCTCATCCGGACGAGGATTCCGACGACTTTGGTGGAGGGTTAGGAGCATTGGTAAATCAGGAGTTGTTCGTTCCAGATGTTAGCTTTGTAGCCCGAGATCGCCAGATCCGTAGGTCTAAGGCTTCGAGTACAAACCAACTTGTCGAGTACTGCTGCAGCGACTCCTCCGAGATTGGTTTTGCCTGCACAATGTACGGGGTTGATTGTCTTAACATAGGATCTTCAACGATAGACTTCTCAGACCCAGCTCATGTTGATCAGGCCAAAGGTCAGATAAAGCAAGGCACTGTGATCTGGATGCCTATGTCATGCCTTGAACAGACAGCACAACAACACCCAACTGTGCAAGAGCATAGGGCGAGTAAGAAAGCACAGCTCAGAAAGAGCCGGGCGAGGGTTTGCCAAATGCTGAAACTAGCAATCTCGTTAGCCGAAGAAAAGCTGTCCAACGGCTGCCATGTTGCAGTCGACTGCCCAGAAGGGGGTTGGCTCTGGAACGAGTCTGATTGGATTGAGTTCGAGAAGCGCGCGAACTTGAAAAGAGTAATGCTCAGCGGATGCTCCTCTGGTAAGCGGTCATGCATCAGCACCACTTCCCTTCGAGTGCTCCAGCTGTTTGCGCAACACGAGCACAGCCAGTCCACTTCGCAAAGCGTGTCGAAAGGAGGCGATTCCTATGCCAATAGCGACTACAACTCACAAGTCGCTCAGCTGATAGTCGAGTCATTCTTCCCCGAGCACTTCCATCGCCACACACCTTCGTTGTCGTCAAGTAATGCGTTAGTGACACGCAACCTTGCTAAGAGCGAATGGTTGAAGGATGCTCGAGGTTTAGAGGCTGTTCAGGCTGAGGGTGTAGGACTCCGCTCAAACCAGACATGGAACGACGATTCCGTAATGCATTTGTGGCAACTGAAACAGGATTGCCGCAACACTGGACGCCGAGTCCAAATCGCTGAACTTCTGACGCTTTGTGGTGTAAAGCACTTTGAGTTGCACCCAACACAGCACAAGTACAAAGGCCGTGTAGTCTTTAGGGGGGACCAAGTGCGCGACGCTTCTGGTAACCCAGTGCTGTTCGGCTCAGAAGAAACTGCGACTACACCAACCGGGTTGGTAGGTCTTGCCGCTTGCCTCTTTTACGGGCTCCGCCCAGGTCACGCGACCTCTGTGGCAGATGCTATCCAAGCATACTTGCAAGCGAAGATCGGTCGAGAGACCTGGGTAATAATCCCTCGGGAGCTCTGGCTCTCCGAGTGGACCCAGAGGTTCCCTCCCGACAGCCGTCTTGTAGTTAAACTTGAGAAAAGCCTATACGGGCACCCAGAATCGGGTAAGAGATGGCAAGACCACTTAACCGTTCAGTTGAAAAGGCTCGGAGGTCGCGAACTTCCCGCCTACCCTAGCACTTGGGTTTTCGAGTTCGGTTCCCATAAGTTAGTGCTTAATGTCTACGTCGACGACTTGACTTTAAGCGGACCCGTAGAGCTTCATTCCCAGTTCTGGCATAAGCTCCGTGGTCTAGTGAAACTTGAACCAGAGGTCTTTGTTCAAGGCGGCAATAATGGTTGTAGGATTCTAGGGCGGCATCACAGTTTCACGCGTGATGACTCAGTAGCCACTTGTGAATTTGACATGATTGCTTACACGCAGCAACTTGTTGATTTCTATTGTGAAATG
>CAJNDT010000141.1:162500-172336 GCA_905221615.1 Symbiodinium sp. CCMP2592 | reverse complement strand
ACACACACACACAGACACACACACACACACACACACACACACACACACACACACACACTTGACACATCGTGTCGCAGGTCTGATCTGTCGGTGCAAACTGTCAGGAACAGTCAGCAGCTCGAAGCAAACCCTCACTCAAACACAGCTCTGAGTCACACCTGAATGATCAGATTGCAGCAACCATGCAAGAACTCGACTGTGGCAAACATGAAGCTGTCACTCTAGTGTTGGTTACTCCAGTGCCTCAGGGGGCCCACTGGCTAATCCGAAAGCAGGTACACAGTGGTGATCAGCCACTGCATCCACTCCAGTGATTTGGCTTCGTTGGGCAAGGCTGATCACTGGAGCCCTTGCCCCCCTGCTCAATCAAGTCAGATTTACCTACCCTTCGAAACAGGGATGGACACACACAGGCCCGACCGGGCTCATTGCATCTGTTCAATCGCTTGCACAGCACTTGCAGGACAGTGCGCACTCACCTTGCAATGTAGACAGTGTTTGCGCGCTGCTTTTTCACTGAATTTCATGAGAAAGTCTTATGCTCAAGAGACCTAGGAAAGTGGGCTACGAAACTTCAAGAAGCGCAGTCTGTGCACTAAGTGCAATTCAACTTCTGCTTCTTCCGCATCAGCATCGAAGTACATGCAACACTGAGTTGCAGTTTGGTACGCAACGTTGGCCAGTGACACAATACTCACTCGCAAACGCTCCTGTACTAGGTCTACGACAGCTCTCATCCACCTTTTTGACGGGCTGCTCAACATGGTGCAAGCCACGGCATTGATTTGTGCAAAACGGATGGTGGTATGCAAAGACTGAAAGCCCATGGTCAACTCAACCGAGGAGGACAGCCGAAACTCCTGTATCCCACGTCGCAGGAAAGTGTACGCCACCATGGTGTCGGTTATGGGTTGTGCCTCTTCTGGGTCATCATTTGGATCGAGGCGGGTAATGAATGTGATTCTGGCTCTGATCGGCAACACGTACATCAAGATGTTCTCGAGCACGTCAGAAGCAGCCCAATCCATGTTGTTCGGGGTCTACACAATTTTCAGAGTGCTTGAAACAAAACTCTGTTGCATGTCTGATGAAAGCAGCTCACAACACCTCAGCACTTGCACGTCTCTGACATGTTACTCTGCACATTTCTTGCACTGCACTTGCACGAACCTCGCACATCCCTTGCATATCACTTGCAATCCGCTTGCACGTCCCTTGCTCGTCACTGCTCTTGACTTGACACAGAGGTGGTCTCTTTTTATACCGTCACAACGAAATCGACTGGTTCGAGGGTTTGAGCAGTCGTTACAGGTTCCGTAAACCGAAGATGGCGAAAGTTTTGTACAAGCTGGAAGGTGTGTAACCTAGGCCACCAGCCGAACTTCTCCCAGAGCTGCATCGCGACAAGGTATTTGGCAACGTTGATGGAATCGTTGATTGACAACTGGATGTGGAGAGTAATAGTCTCGTGTCCGGTTGCCCGACTGCATACACGAACCCACATCCGAAAAATGTAGTCGCGACTCGTGCTCCAAGGCAGATTGGCTTCGCGGGCCTTGCGCTTCATGTTGGGCAACCTACACAGTTTCACTGGATGCCAAATGCTGCAACTCAAGACGGTTCATGCAGAAAGCTGAAAATGCACAGCACTGCACACGCGCACTCTTTAGTTTCTTTCACTTTCTTTGTGCAATCTCTCACTTTCGGTCAAGAACGTACTGCACAAGTTTCAAAGTGGACGAAAAACGCTTCCTAGGGCCTTGCTTTCCTTTGGCAATGCGTTGGCCATGCTGTCTCAAGAAATCGAGAATGAACTGAGCTCTGTTGTGAATGTAAAAATCGTCACCAAGCACTCTCGTGCCTTCCGTTCTGCGGCGAAATTGGGTACTGGGTGCAGGACGAATCTTGATGCGCACACCGTCAGGTCCTTCATCGATCATACGAAGTTTGCGTTTCCGCGGTGGGTCCGTCTGCAACATGTTGGTCTGCTCTGCAACTGACTGCTTCGGCTTTGGGGCATGAACTAATCGACCAGAGGACGAAGACGCAGACTGTCGGTCAATGGATGAAGACGCATTAATGCTCTCATGATCAAGATCAAAATCAGCCGAATCCGGATCACTGGCCAAAGGAACACCTGATGCCACATCTACACGTCGATCACGTTCTTGGTCTGATGCTGCAAGGTCTGACGAAAAGTCGGAAGAATGCGCGTCCGATACAGAGGCAGCATCGCTCTCGAAACTGGACACCGACATGATGAAAAGCTACTTGTACGGTCTGAATCTGTCTTGCACTACAGGGAACCTTGAGGGCATGAGGCAGGACAATGTCTGCAGATGCTCACAACACATGGTGCCCGCAGATCGCTTACATCACCCTTGCACATCACTTGCACGTCACTTGCACGTCCCTTGCACATCCCTTGCACGTCACTTGCACGTCCCTTGCACATCCCTTGCAACACCCTTGCAGTGACACTGGCACACAGACGCTTGTTTGCAACTGCTCACGTTTCACTCTGAGACTTCAATTTCTGCTGGAAGCGTTGGGGGCAACTCTGTTGTTTCTTGCAGTTGAAGAGAATTAACACAATGAGTAGTCACAGATTGAAGAGAATGCAAATCCGTCAGCAAGTTGCCCACCACTTCGTTGGTCTTCTGAAGTTTCTGAAACAGTTCTGTGGTGGCGGACATGACTTCCGCCACCTGAGTCTCCGTGTCCCTGATTTGTGTGGTGAGCACGTCGAGTTGGGCTTGTTGGATCTTCTGGACGGATAAGGCTTCTTCGCGAAAATGACGGAATTCACCTCTGATTGTGATCAGCTCCTGTTGTGTGTAGGAAATCCAGCGTTGAAGAGGTGCCAACGGATCGCACGCTGAGTTGCTCGACATTAGTGCAATGGAACGAGACTTGAGCAGGGTGCTGCAACACTGTTCTGGTATGCACTACAACATGAATGAAAAAGTACTCACAGCACTGGCGTCCACTGCACATTCTTTCCTCACTTCAGCACTCGCATGCGTCACAGATACAAGTGAAATCCTGTCACTTCGGGCATACTCAGCTAAGATCAGACGATTGACTGCGTCGAAATCGGCGTGATTCACGCCTTCTGGTAGGCATAGGTTTGGATCTAATCGGAGTACCTGACGTAGCTGAAGATGTAGGTGCAGCCGACGACGAAGCGGTACTGGACACCAAAGGAGGTTCAGACACACGATGCCCCAAGCTTGCTGGTGGTGCGGGGGTGGAAAGACGGGAGCACTGGCACTGGGCGGGGGGAAAAAGGGAGGGGGAAGAGGGGGAGGGAGGGGAGGAGGGGGGAGAGGAGGAGGGCCAGGGGGAGGTAGGGGGGGAGGTGCGGAACTGGACGATGGGTTGTCGCTCCCTGCACTCGGCGTACTCCTCGTTGCTGGCAGAGAGGGTGGAGGTGCATAGGGGTGGGATCTGGACGAACGTGATCCTGAAGCTCCGCTACTGCTAGGACGTTCTTCACGTAGGTTTGCTCTATCCCTCTCATCCAAACGACGCAACTCTTGCTGCAGCATTCTTTCTGTCCCGTCACGCACAAAAGCTGTCAATTGAAGTACAAGGGCTTGACGAAGTTGAGGTCGTGATACAAAGTTGAGCAATCTCACGCGCGCTGAATGAGTGAGCGTTCTCAAGAACTCATCGATGCTAGGATCCGAAGGTGGCACCGTCGGCATGCTTGCTTGCACAGATGATCTCGTCTCTTAGCCAAAAGCACTGCGATGCTAACTGCTAACATTTGCAAGTCTCTCACACATGGCGAAGTCAGATCAAGACATGTTGCATGCACGTCCGCTGTCAACTGTCAACTGATAACAGACCGCTTTTACCGTTTCATCAAAGCTTCACACAAGCGAAATGGATAACCAAGGTTCGCTAACCACCGTACAAAAGTATGAACGGCGACTTCTGCTTGGCACGTTGGCCAAGTGTACTTACGGATGAGAGAGATTCTCGACTTCGCACCTGACACCAGCAATCGTTCACTGCCTGCACTCATGGGATGTCGAACTTGCCAAAGGAACTTGGGCTGGAGATAGTAAATGGTTCGGTTTCGGACATCAATATCGAATCCCAAAAACTGACCATCACCGACAGCTTCAAGAACAATCGGAGAACCATAAAAGGTTTCTTGGCTGAAGACTTGAAAAGGCACAGTTTTATGCACTTCGGTGGGTGCAATCACCAGTCTATTGTCCACGTATCTTGCAAGAAAAGTAGAAGGGAAACTCGAGATCTGCGGAAACATTGCTGCCCAACCGAGCTCAGTCATCACCACTGGAAGGGAAGAGAGGACAGGGCTGATTTGGTTACCTATGGACGTGCCATCAACTTGCTTCCACACTCGATTCAACGCCACAAACAAGCCGCATTCGAAGCTGAGACGAACAATGGTGACCAAGTCGAGTGGATCAATGGTCTTCCAATCGAAGTGCCGACGTATATTGGAGATCTTCCCATGAATGGAACGAAAATGTTTGCTCTTCTCGTTAATGCACACTGACAATTTGACATCAGGGTGCCTTGCGGTGAACATACGAACCAACATCTCCACTGCTTCCAGAATACGACTTTGAGGCACTGAGTTAAAGAACCCGACCAGATCGTCATTGAGCAGTTCGAGTTCAACTTCCAACGGACACTGCCTGAATACCTGGTGAATATGATGCCAAATCTGTGGGACACTGCGTGACAACGAACCAGGCCATACTGTGTTGACCATTTGGTCAATGCAAATGGCTGCTGCCCTAAGAATAGGGCCCAAGGCTGTATTCTTGTAGCTGATGATGGTTCGCCCTGATTTGAAGGCCTTTTTGCGTTTGACAAAAATCTGTCCCACAGGCAGATTTGCATCCAACTTGAATCCCCAAGGGTACTTGCGAACCAGTGGAGACGGGATGTGTGCACAAAGAAAAAGCTTCGCTGACGAAACGGACATCGGCATAGGGCTGAACACCTTGACATCTGACCATACTCGATGGCAGGATTGGAAATAGAATCTAGGGCAAAAAACCATAAGATGAGTTGATTCGTGATCAGCAAGGTGAATTACCCAATCTGTACAAACGATGTCTTTGAGCTGCAACGCATGACTCTCCTGGAATTTCGGGCATAAGCACATATGGCGAAGGTGAAGCTGCCACTCAGAATGAATGAACTGCTGCCACATGGGAAGAGTATGCAAGGGAATAAAATGTGTCTTGCACCAACTCTTGTACGCAGAGGTCGCCTCCTTGATGTACTTGGCTTTTGATGGAAAGATAAGGGATTTTGAGTTGGCCTGAGCAAGTTCTCTAAGAACAGGTTGGCGAAATGACAACGTCTCAAGTCCAGTAGCCACATGTCCATCCACCAAGTCCACATTGGGGTGCTGCTGCTGAAATTGTTGGCATCTGCATGGAAGGTGATCAACTGTTATCTCAGCAAGCTTCTTCTCCCACTCAAAGTGATTATGAAGAATGGAGCCCAACGATTGGGGAGCAGACTCTCTCGGCGTCTTAGAGGGGAGGTGAAACGGGATGCAAATGCCTTTGAACTGCTGAATGGTATGAGACAGAAAAGATGAGACATGGGCAGCAAAAGAGGGGTGAGACAGAAAAGGTAAAGTGACTGACTTGTTGTGTCGGGGTACAGAGCAGTTACGAAACTGCAACGCAGATTTGAGCAGCTGTACCACTCTAGATCTGAAAGGTTGTTCCATGATCTTGGCCATGCGGAACATCGCGTACAACTCTAACGTCGATACTTTGGCAGATCTGACAATTTTTGCAGCAGAGAAAGATGCCGAGGTCAGCGACGCCAAATCGTACAGGAGCGACCACGCTTCGCTTTTGTCCATCAAACATCGAGTCGGGGTACTTGTTGAAGCGGCACGTCTTCGAACTTTGGCCCAAAGTCTGGAAAACAATGAAACATTCTTAAGAGATGGACGTGGCCTGAGTCTCTTGAATCCCAATGCTGACTTAATGAAGAAACGGTCAATGAACGGTGAATTGAATCTGGGCTGCCACCGATCAATAAGGACATGCTCTTGCACCCACGCTTGTTTGTAGTCATCATGAACAGACAGACAAAGTGTAGAAAAGTCGAAATAACTGCCCAGCGAAGCCCAAATACGAATGGCCGGTTCAACTTGAACATATTGCTCACGGAGAACTTGCTTGAGTTTGGACTGCCGGTTGAATTCACGCTTCGAAATAGTAATTGAGGTACTTCCCACATACATCCATCGGTCTCTTTGCTTGAACGATGAACGCGTACTCCAAGACACGGGAGCTTTCAAATAAACTGCACAAGGACTCTGAAACCGTGTGAACGTGTATTCAGACGGCGTGACTCCAGCTTTGCGCAATTTTTCAAGCAGCCGTTGTTCTGGCGAAGTACCCCTGGAGTAATGGAACAGTAGAATCAGATGACAAAAACCTTGCAACCAAATGGCCATCACTTTGTCCACATGCGGAATGAATTGAAGCACAAACGACATGAACTTGCCAATCTCTGTAATAAGAACATGAGCTGACCGAATCTCCTTTACGGAGAATTGTTTGGAAGCAAGGCTGTGTGCAATTCAGACAACTTGAAAAGCTGCCGCTGCAATGCACGTAGAGAGACTCTTGATGCCCATCCTAGATGCAAAAGTCGCCGAGATCCCGAATTTGACTGCAAGTTCTTGCAGTTTGGCTTTCTCCTTGCCTCCATAGTTGATCTGCACAAGCTTGGAGACAGACACAATGTGCTCTTGAAATTCTGCAAAACGCTTGCCTAGGGGTCGTTTGAAGCTCTGGATCCACTTGTCGACGCCCCCCTCTCCTGATCCCTTTAGTCGGGCTTTGTGATCGTTCAAGGCTTCGGCAGGAACACTGTCGATCTTACGCTTGAGGTCAGTCTCCCAAGTCTTCGGTGGTGTCCCGGATTGTAGACACGGAGCACTAGATTGCGAAGCAACCGGGAGCTGTGTTTTCGAAGCGGGTTTCGTGGGGGTAACGGGAAGTCCTGCGGCTTGTAACTGTTCACGACGGCGATTGAGCTCTTCCGAAACTTGAAGGAACTTCTGAGATTGGTCGACGCCTGTGGGCACCGGCATGTTGTCAAACATGAGCTGAACGATCTTGTCAACCAGCGGCTGAAACAGAGCTGCACAATCCGTGTTCTTGTTGGGAATGATTGTAGATGGATTAGCGGCCTGAAAGAGTTGCGTAGCAACTGCATCGATGTCAACTTTGCGATCTCGAAGGTTCTTCGTCACTTGCGACATGAACACTGCTTCAGCAACCGTAGCAACTGGCACAACACTGAAAAACTTGCCATGACTTAATGCTCGAAGACGCCAATCTGAAACTCCATGAAACAGGAATTCCTGAACAGGAATGCTGAGTGGATCTTTTCCTGCGATCCCTTTCTTTCGCGACCACGGGGTGGCTTCGATGGACTTACGAAAGGACAACCCATGAAGCACCGTTGAGTCATAATGATCACGATCTGACGCCCATCCATTCGGTAGTGCAGGAGCAAGACCAGGACCTTGATGAAGTGGCATGGGAGTAGACGGCGATGATGAAGGTGCCGAAGAAAGTGGAGGCGGAGGTAGGGGAGGTGGCTGACTAGCAGGGGCAGAATTGGAGAGGTTGGGATCATTCCAACTTCCCGAGCTATACGGCTGATAGCGATGCTGACCCCACGATTGTTGGGACCTCCCGTACCCTGTGTTGGTGTCCCACTGTCCATTCCATGCCATGGTTTCAGAACTATCGACAAAGCTAAGTCCACGGGATCGCTAAAGACACTTCGAATCAAAAGGCTCCGTAGTTGAACAAACCTGCTCAAGTTGTTCCCAAACTGCAGCACTTGCACATCGCTTGCACAACTCTTGCACCACACTTGCTCCTCTCTTGCACTTCCGACGCACACCCTTGCACTACCGCTGACACTTCACTTGCAGCACACTTGCACATCACTTGCAGCACACTTGCACATCTCTTGCTGGCACATCTCGCAATCTTAACTGGCATGTTTTCGACACATGTATGCGTGCAAAGCAGTTGACAACGGAAGAGACTTGAGAACGTGGCTGGTCAAAGCAGCATGCTGCACTCAGACCCTCCAAAAGACAAGAAGCGCTTCCGGGATGAAACATGAAGAGCGAAAGACCCATCTGCCATCTTTGGCACGGGCAACGTCACGCATGTAACTGCAGGAATGGTCACCTTCAACTCCTCCCATGGGGATCCTTGAGTGGGGAGGCGTGAGGGACCCTTGACGATTAAATGCAGATCCGAAAATGCACACCGGACGCTCACTCAGAATGCCACCGTACTTGGACGCTGCCTCTTGTGCTTGTTCTGCATCTGAAGTGTGAGCCCTAGCATAGAAGGAAATTGGTGGGGACCACTTGCTGTCACTAGCATCCCAATACGATGGTCGGATCGTTCCCTCAAGGAGGATAGATGCAGCCGCTGCCACTGTTGTGTTGTGTGCAACAGGCGAACGAGCAATCCCTGCTGCAGAAGTATGCGACCTGATCATGGTCCTCTCAAAGTGGGTGAAGTGGATGCTCAAGCACTTGCACGAACTCGACAAAGAACGAAGCTCCACAGAGTGAATGTTTGCAGCTTGGTCAGCTGCTGCAATTGCCTGAGAGACATACTTCAATGCCGTCGAATTGACAGAATGGGAAGGAAGACCTAACAGGCTGATCAGATAGTCCGCAGTGCTTTGCATCAAAGAGCTGGGAACCTGCAACTCAAGATTGGCCTGTATCTTTCTCGAAATCTCACATGCCGATTTCATACGGCCAGGGCTGGAACTGATCAAGTGACGTAGAGCAGTAAACATGGGGTATAATGCGACCCAATTGAAGCTAGCTGAGTACACACGTATCAGCTTCGCTTCTTCATCGCGCACTTCCAACCCACGAAGTTCAGGAATCACGAAGAAGTTTGAATCTTGCTCCCACTCAACTTCCACATGCCCTTTGAGAAGAGATCGATTCTCAAAATGCTCATACGAGTCTTGCAAGGGTTTAACTCGAAAGACGTAAGTCTGGTCCGCACTGAGCTGCCACCCTACACGATCTGCATGAGTACCAGGAATCTGATCACAAATTGCACGAAGTCGAATGCTGTTAGGATCTGCAACGAGAGAAATTCCGCTTCCATGAACTTGCCGAAGTCGCTTTGATGGCTGGGATGAGTCATCCGTTTGATATGTGAGGGCTGACTGCTGGCTCTGACCAGATGCTGTTGACTGATTCTGTTGAGAAACAACAGACTGCTGAATGTCGAGCAAATTGTTAAGGCCAGCATACACGTCTCTGTGGCCTCGGACATGTGTCAAGTTTGCCGACATGATCGCTGAGTATTCAGCAAAATCAGCCACCGAACGAAACGACAACCGGAAACCTGCGCCATCTGCATGAAGAGTGATTGCTGGTGGAACTTCTTGCTGTGGAACAGGCCGATCATTTACAGCACGTGCAGCAATCAAGGTAGGAGCTACATCTGCTGTTCCCAAACCAACATTGGATGCAGAAGGGGCCGGCAAAGAAGAAGGTGAAGCATGCGCCGGGCAAACTGCATGAGTGGGGGGTGGGGGAGGGAAGGCGGGAGGGGGAAGGGGAGGGGGGGGTGGAATCCACTTCGCCGTGGTGCCACGGGAGGGGGGAGGGGCAGAAGCGGGGAGGGGAGGGGGGGGCAAAGGGGAAGGGGGGAGGAGGAGGGTGGAGGGAGAGGTGGGGGAGGAGGGGGGGGGATTGATGTGCAGGTACTGCGTCTCTTTCCTGAAGCATCCATGGCAAACTGATCAGC